>OX421448.1:55638721-55661221 GCA_949126865.1 Montipora capitata
GCGTTTCCCCAAACTTCAGATATTCGTCGAAATGTTTCGCAGAAATTTACAGATCCCAGTATGAAAACGCCATGTTGGTGCACATCTGTGGTGCACCAATATGGCGGCCGGAAAATAGTGTCAACATCTGTTACTTACTTTGGCTATCTAGGCGAGTGATCATCTGTACTGAACAGACAGCTATTTACCTAAGCACTTTTCCTAATGCTTTAAATTCTAAAAAGGCTCAAATCCATGAGATAAATATATATTTCTCAATAAACTCGATCGTCGCCTCGTGTTACGCACCGCTATAACTCAGAAATTCAAAATGCTCTGGTTTCCAAACGAAGCACGCTATTGAGCTTTAAAATTGCAAATGGATACAAATTTACCGCCTCTTATGCCTGATGAGGATAAAAACTTTCGTGCCTCTTTAGTTTTGGATTTTAGAAAATGATGACGTCACGTGAAAACGATCTATTGGCAACCCAGTAAAAACGACGAAATCAACGCAGACCTCGACTGGTTTGCCATAGGCAACCCAGTAAAAAGAAAACGAAAAATAAAAAAACGACGAAATTAAAGACAGATTCCGACTGGGTTTGCGGAAACCCAGTAATTACTAAGAATGATGCTTTTGACTGCGTGATTATAAGGATGGAAAGTGAGGGTGAATGGAATTCTGTCATTCTTATCTTTTTGTGACGTTATGTAGTTATATCTGATTCTTTTTTGCCGACTTCAGAAAGGGTTTTGACTTGATTGACCACAAGATACTATTATCAAAGTTATCTCGTTTCGACCTGCACCCTATTTTAGTAAGGTGGGTCGCTGCTTTCCTACTAGATAGATCACAGTTTGTCCACATCTCTGCCTAAAACCCTCAATAGGGGCATCCCTCAAGGCACAAAACTAGCGCCCATGCTTTTTGCAGTGATGGTGAATGAGCTTGTTAACAATTGGAGTCTGAGCGCGAAGTTTGTTGACGATCTTACAATAATGGAAGTAATACCCAGGAATTCACCATCAATAATGCGCCACATCGTCTCGGATATTCAAGAATTTGCTAGTAACAACAACATGCAGCTTAATCCAGTAAAATGTAAAGAGATGCGTGTTAACTTTCTTCACTATAATAGCTGTGAGCTCCAACCCATTGTCACCGGTGGCACCTATCGAGGAAGAGACATCATTTAAGTTACTCGGTGTGTATATCTCTATAACGACTTCTCATGGGCTGCTCACTGCGAGTACGTAGTGAAGAAAGCTAACAGACGCCTCTACGCAAACAGGCAACTTAAGAAATGCGGTGTTCCACAAGGAGACCTTGTTAGCATTTATTGCTCTCTCGTGCGCTCTATTTTGGAGTACGCCAGTGTCGTTTTCGCCAACCTTCCCAAATATTTGTCACAAGATCTGGAGAGGATTCAGAGGCGCGCTTTAGCCATTATATTCCCCCTTATTCATTATGTGAATGCGTTAACCAGGGCTGGTATTCCTACCCTTCAGGAGCATAGAACAACAGCATGCACAAAGTTTGTACTGAAAGTCTCCCCGGAAAACCCGCTGCATCCGCTTATACATAAACGCTTAATTAGCCAGTCCTCTCATTACAATCTAAGACCTAAACCTAATGCCACTTTGGTGACGAAAACTAATCGTTTCGGTAATTTCGTTAGTGTGAAATATGCGACTGCTGCGTCAACGTAATAGCAAATCCAATTATATCAATTGTATTGTTTCTTGCTATCTATTTCTATTTCTATTTCTATTTTTATAATTGTACTATGTATTGCTCTGACCAACACTGTAATTCAGTCTTTGACTGCGAGAGTTAAATAAACGAATTTATTTATTTATTTATAACACAATCGCGCTTAGATTGTCTTTCCCAGCTTCGCCACTCGCATGAGACCCGCGGCTACGCCGCTGGCATTGGCATTGGCCTCCTTGCACTGAGGCTAGGGAGAAAGCCATTCGATGCCTTCTCTAGGAATTATTCAAACTTTACCATGTTCACTGAATTCTAGGATTATTTGTAAATCCGTAGCTTTGAAGAAATATGTACGATTCAATCTAGTTTAATGTCAGCTTTGTCATAGTTTAATCGAAAACAAAACAATTTCCATCAGTGTTTTCTAGTTCACTGCTTGTGTAGAATTTGGGAGTTAATAGGTTACAAGCTAGCCTTGGTGTAAATTTTTTGGATGTATGTTTTTATCCAAGACTTAGACCACTATAAGTGTAATTTAAACTGAAAAAGAATTGAATTCAACCAAGCGAAGGTAATACATCTACATCTACATCTACATCTACATGTTCCAGCACTCGGCAAAGTCCCTTTTTGACTTGTGGCTGTTTTTGCTTAGGTGGCCTCATAGACCACAAGCCTTTCTTAGAGACATCACGGCCAAGTCGGCCACTTGTGCTGGCGAGAACAGGACAGCCACAACACCGGGGACTTTATCCCCTACTCTTCTCGGATAGTGCTTGGGTTCTTTAACGTCCTACAGGGAACTTATGAACATAGAAGATATTTGTGAGACGGGACCTACGGTTTACAGTCCTTATCCGAGAACACTTGAAAGTCTAACCATTTGCAGATGAAATTACAAAGGCGGCACTTTCTCCTCAGTTATTTTAAGATCCTGAGTGTTGATCCGGCCGGGGTTCGAACCCGCGACCTCCCGTATGACAGCCCGACGCTCAACCAACTGAGCCACCGGTGCGCGGTGGAAATTAAATTCCTTAGAACCTTCTGTTGTCAGTTAAAGAAAACTGTGTTTTCTCAGAAAGAAGTTAGACTAAACATGTTTTCCGCCTCAGAAAAATTCCCAATCTCTGACTTAATTGGAACCCACAGCCTTCCTAGTAACGGGTGGAGCTACAAAGTAAATTGTAGAGGCCTCTGCCATGCGTCGAAACTCGCTTTGATCCAACCGCTGTCCACAACGTTTGACGGCACTGTTCAAACCGCTGTGTCTCGCGCATTCCTTTACAGTAATTCCGCTGTTATTAAGGACGGCGCCTACTAATGTTATTGCGCATACCTTCTGCGCATCTCGAGATACTCGGATTTCCTATGGGTTGTGCTTATTAATACAGGGATATTTGTACGCGGTTTAAAACTATCCGGAGACAGTAGATCTTAGTAAGTACTCTTAGAATCCAAAGAGAAAATTGGGGGTAACCATGCATTTTTGAGAGATAATTAAGCTTCAATTTGAGAAAGACTGCCATACATTGCTTTGTACTTTAAAGCTTTTTACAAATTTATTCATGAATTATCTTTGAAAAATGCGTGGTTACCCCCAATTTTCTTTTTGGATTTCAATAACACTTGTTAAGATCTACATTTTCTGTATAATCATAAACCGGGGAAAAAATACCTTTGAATTAGTAGGCACCGTCCTTAAGTTAGCCCACATAAGATGAAGTATCACGTGACGATTCGCTTGCTGAGTAACCGCCGCGCATGCTCAACGCAGTGAGTTTCGACCCAGCGAACGCACAAAAAAAGAGAACTCTTCTAGCAGGGAAACTTATCTGGACAATTTAAGCAATTGTCTCTAATTATAAACACCTGAAAAATTCAGGTGGCTCCAACGGGATTCGAACCCATGACCCCCTGCGATGCCGGTGAAATGATCTACTAACAGTTGGACAAATTTATTAATCAGACGAGGATAGTGTGATGGTCAAGCTTTTCCATTCTCTTATAGCTCAGTGGTGGGCCTTCAGAGGATCGTCGGTTCGACTCCTGCAACTGAAGGACTTTTTTGCAGGAATCCCTGAGTCCCCATCGAAGAAAAATACATTCAGTTAAGTGGGGCAAACAATACTCACCTTCTTTACTATACACCTACGATGCACAATATTCGAAATTTAAAATCCTGTAGAATAGATAAGTAAACCAAGACCCCGAATTTGATTTGATTTGCGTTAACTTGTTAATTTCAATTTAAAGTGTCCCCGATTAGTATTCTATTCGACAACATTCATATTCATGCTCAGTTGTAGTAAGGTA
This sequence comes from Montipora capitata, assembly GCA_949126865.1. Lineage (NCBI taxonomy): Eukaryota > Metazoa > Cnidaria > Anthozoa > Scleractinia > Acroporidae > Montipora > Montipora capitata. The sequence goes on from OX421448.1 coordinate 55,642,731, forward strand.
TGGGGAAAATGATTTATCAGCGGGCAAAGCCAAGCTGGAACGGCTTGGCTTGGGAATAGCCAGTAGTACGACCCACGCGATTTTGGGTAGGGAGGGGGGGGGGGGGGGGTGGGGCGTTCGCCTCTTCGTTCGCCTCTTCGTTACAGCGCTAGAAGATTAGACACTTAAATAAAGTTCATTTCATTTCCTTTCCTTTTCCGATGAATTAATCAAATTTATTGGCCTTGTGCTCGAGACTCCAATGGTTCAGTGAAGTCCGGCGTACGAACTAGAAATCGGGGAGGTCGTAGGTTTGACTTCTGCCATGAAACACTCGGTTTTTTTCCTCGATATCCACGTGTTTTGATCGAAAAAATACATTTCTTAGTTCGAATTAAATGTGCCTCTTTGATCTGCGGGTTATAGATGAAGGCGTTCCTTGTAACTATCTGGACGACTTCACGCTCTTCAGGAGTGCATCATGGGTAATCAGTGCAAGATGGAGAGAAATTTAAAAGTTTGTGACATGTGGAAGTTCAAAACGATGAAAAGTATTCATGATGTGCAATTTTGGGTTTTTCATTTTCCAAGACAGAAGATATGCGCTCACAGGGGCGGTAGAATAAAGTTGGAGAAAATGGTTATTGCATAAATTATTTTATTAAATTAAACAAAGTTTGTGCCATACATTTCCTGTAATAACAAAGGCACAAAATAACAGAAACTGTCTGTTTAATTTTCCAGATAAGTACGAGGATCACTTCTCCCGTTCATCTATTTCTTCACTCATTCATTTAACAGGATCAAATTTTCAGTCCTTTTCTACAGTCGAAAGGCCAAATACTCTGTTTGTGCAAAAGACGGAAGCCACAATACAATGAACGGAAAGAAAGATATACAAATGATGCCCTCCCATGGATTTGTGGGAACAAGAGAACATGGCTAATTTGAACTGGGGAAAGGGGGAGCAATGTCAAAATATTTTAGGAAACAAGGGAACAAAAAAAAGACAACAAATTTTAGGGATTAAAAAGCTGGGAAAAAGTTTACATACATACTTAAAGGGGCACTGCCATGCTGTTTTGTTTGGTCAAACCTGGGTAAAGATTTAAATGAGTCCTTTAGGTCACACGTACAACATTCCTGACAACCCACTGAAAAGATATGAAATGTATTTATGGCACAAACAGCTATTTGTATTTAATTTTTGGCGACTTTCTGAAGACATCGTCTCCAAACTTGAAATCTGGCCAGTTTTTTTAAGTTTCAATCCATTTCCAACCTCTCCATCTCCATCCTTGGGTGTAAACAACAAAAAATAGCTTCAGTGCACTTCAGGTTATTAGCAACAAACCTACAGCAATATTTTTTGGTCTTCAATAACGCAAAAACGTCTTTTAGTGTTTTGAAGGTTGACTAAAATAGCGTGACACTGCCTCTTTAAAGGCCCTCCTTCAACCGACAGGCTTTTCGATCGTTTGTTTTTGTTGTGGAAATTCGCATTGCTTGTCGTAGCAATCTGATTGGCATTGTGGCTAAAAAGGATGTTTAGTCCTAAGGTACCAGCTTTTGCGTTCAAGGTTGTTTCAGTGTTGATGAGACAGCGACTTGTGACCTTGTACCTGCTTTGCTCGCTCTGGAATTAAAGATCCTTTTTAAAACACTCCATCGTTTTTGTTGTGGAAATTCGCATTGCTTGTCGCAGCAATCTGATTGGATGAATTTCAGCTTTGGCTGTATTTTCATATAAGAAAATTGTTCCACGGCTCGTAATGCCTGTCGGTTGAAGGTGGGTCTTTAATTGACCTCTCCCCATAGGGGCCTTTTCAGGGCCAATGACAGAACAGAACATTCAACAAGGGAACACAAGCAAATATTTTAAGGGAACAAGGAAAAAAGGACCCCCTTCCCCCCCTCCCCCTTTGAAAGAGCCTCACAAAATAATGTTGTTCGTCTTTGAAGCTACTTCCTTTCTCTAGTTTTGGCCTTCTATTTGAATCAAGAAAAAGAGGACCGGAAGGAAGTAGCCTTATTTGCCAAAATGCATCACGGGTAACTGGTAGCCGACAGAAGGATCAGTTTTCATATTGGGCGCAATATTTAAGCAATTGCTTACAGGTTCCAAAGCAAATTGACGGGGAGATAAGACCAGACAACACCTTTAATTGTCCAGATTGTCTCGAATCGGTTCAGCTTTCAGTTTGCCTTTTGCTCGCAGTATGTTTTTAGCTGACGAAGGAGTTGTAAGGCTGCACATATCCAAAGTCGAACATGGGAAAAAGGAATTGGGAGTTTGTATCGCACGGGCCAAGAATAGCACATTGAGCGGTAGCCTCAAGCATATTCATGCGGCAGGATAAGAAAGAAGTATCTCAAAAGAGTTAGCCAGGTAAATGGACCGCAAAATACTACACCCAGCCATTGTAATATTGCAGGGTTGTAAGAAGACCAAAGGCCTGAAAGGGCCGGGATCAGGGATCACAGACCTGCGATCTGGAATCATAACGTGTGGGATCGGGATCAGCAGTATTTTTTATGGAATCAGGGATGAAATTTTTTGCGGGTTCAGGGGTCAAAATTCTCATCATCTTTGCGATCAGGGATCAAAATTTTGGGTCAAAGTATGGGATCAGTTACGAAAATTATACCTCGTTACAACCCTGATATTATGTGCAGATCAACTGAAATTTCAACATCCCTCCCCACACCCCCCCCCCCCCCACCGCTAGGCAAATCCTAGGCATTTGAACTTTTAAGTCGTTCAAATTCCCGCCCCCTCAGGCCGAAATGGTGTTCAAATGCCCGACCCTATTGTCAGACTTGTCTGTCATACCCTACTAAAGAACAATCGTCGTTGGCTCTTTCTGTCTTTAATAAAGACCTTTTGAAGGCCTTTTTTGTAAGCCAATCGCTCACAAATTCTACATCGCTTCCTTTAAAGACTTCCATCTCGTCCAAACACATGTTTTATGGCTGTTAGTGACTTCGGCGCCCCCAAAAAAATAATTTGAAACCTGACACTTCCGGTTCAATTTTCCTCACCCCACGCAGGCAAAGGTCAAATTCCACACACCCTGGGCACAAAAGATAGTCAAATGCCCGGGGTTTGCCCGGGGTTGGGGGAGGGGAGATGTTGAAGTTTCAATTTGATCGGCGCATTAGAAAGCTTAAGCACCCACGTTTCTAAGACGCAGATCGCAACCGGAAGTAAGTTGTTTTCCCTTTTAACTTGTCTTCCCACAACCACATTTACATTGCTGAGTATCTTTTCTCCATTAGAGATGATTAGTTTAATAATCTGGGAGACACCAGTGTTCTGGCATGCAAAATGTTCTCTTCCGGTTGCCGTCCGCACGTCAAAAATTCGTGCGCTTAAGCTCCCTATTACACTGCACCACAAACAGGTATTTCTACCACCTCAGGTTTTGCGACCTACTAAAATTCGGATTGAAAACCCTGCATGTTCATGTTACAGTTAAATTTAAATTCAGGTTAAATTTAAATTCACGTTAATTTTAAACTAGCCAAGGTTGAAATTGAAAGCAGGAAACATCAACAAAAACCTATCAATTATTAGCAAGTATGTGTAATATATTTAGTAAGTAAATTGGCCTTAGAGGTGGGTGGATGAACTTAGTGTCGCTTAAATTTTTCATTAGTATTTTATAAAACCGCAAATACTTGTTTTAAAGTTGACAGTTACTTGTGAAAATACATTGTTCATGGTTAGTCTTACGAAGCTCAAGTCTGTTTGTAGTGATAAATCCAAACTTTGTGATTACTTTTGGCACAGTCCCCTTCAAGTTGTACAATTTGAGCAAGTAGCACATTAGGATGAAGGGGTGTTTCATTTTCCATTTTTTTACTTTCAGCAGCACATAATCCTAAACTGAGTTCGAACTTCTTTGTCTTCTTCCCTTTCTGGTGTATGATAGCTGCAGAAGGCAGGCTGCTGGCTGCCTACAAATAGCGCTGATAAGCAGTATTTAAGTCTAAGCACCCATTCCAAATTATAATGCTGATAAACAGTATTTAAGCCTTAGCACCCATTTTAGAGAAGTTAGCTTTCAATAACTGTGATTTAGGATTAGTCTGCAGTCCGTTGTCTGCAGTTTACAAGTGTCAGACACCGCTCTCCTTTAGTGTCTGGCTCATCCACTTTTTCAAATTATTGACCATAATTCTCCTGCTCTGTATTTGGTGTAGCTGTGACATGTCATTTGTGGCTTTTTGATTTCTTTCCTCTGAGAGATTTTGAAAACCACTTCATACCGCATTTTGGCAATTACTGTTCTGTGAATGGTTATGTTTTTTTTACAAGCAGTTTCTCCAAGATGATGACACTAGTGGTTTGGTGATGAGTTCTTTTATTTGATTAAACTACAAATTAAGGTTATCTTTTGTTGTTTTAGTTGCCCGTGCCACCATCCTTTTTTCACATTGCGAACGTTGTGTTTGTGGTGAAAATCGGTTTGTTATCGTGACTAGAAATGATGCCTTCTTCCTGGTATATTTTGCATAGTGAAGTAAATAGACTTCGTACAATCTTTGACGATTTGTCCTTCAGAACCAAGAGCCCACCTCTTGCAAACAATTTTTGCTTTTGTCGCACTGGATACCCTGAGCATTTTCATTCTTCTTGAGATAAATTGAGCCACTTTTTAACTTCTTCATAAAGTTCCATTGACAGCCATATAACTTTGTGGATAAGCTGAAATTTTTTTAACGCTCACTTTATGCCATTTGCGCATACGTGAACTGGTGCTTGTTGTGAAGGCTTGGAAATAGCTTAAACTGATTGGCAGAAAAATGTCTAGTCAATTTCAGTTGCTGATTCGATGGCTCAGCGGTAAATACTGCGAACTAATCTCAGATTTCCATTGGTATGGGGGTTCGAATCCTTGGAGCGGCATGGAATGTTGTGGAAGCTCAAGGTAAGTGGCACAGTCCATTGGTAGTAAGGAAGAGGGGAAGAAAAGGGAGAGATGGTAAGTGGAAGAAGAACGGAAGGCTAAGGAAGGATGGAGGAGGGTGTTTTTTATTATCATTTTTTTATCTTTCCTAAAAATCCAGGCCCCATTTTTTTTGTTACATCCCCAGAAAAAGGAAAAACCATTTTTAGACAGTTCATAATAAACTCAGTTGAAAAAATTTGACCTAGACTGAAAAAATCAACCTTGGTTGAAATTGTAGTTAACTTGAATTTTAATTCAACCTGTAACATATGCAATGTAGTATAGGAAGATAATCATGAAGCTGGTTTTATGCCCATTCAGTTCTGTCATAAAATTGGCCAAGCAATCCCCTCAATGGTTCCACCCAAGAAAACTGCTAAAAGAAATATATTTTGTACTCTTACAAAATCCCCATTGTATTCCACAATCTAACATTATGTGTAAACACCTTTTTGTTCCCAGAGGATTTAACTTACGTTTTTTCTTTTTCCAGTGGAGCTTGGAGAATATGATCCTAAGGAACATACTCTGGGTTAGGTATGTGTCTGAATTTAGGTTCTTCCTAACCAGGTAACATTATTGTTTAATAATAAACACTTAAGGACTGGTGCGAGGGAATCAATTCATTTTGTTTCCCGAGAATCTCAATGTTTCCCCGAAGCGCAGCCGAGGGAAACAAAATGAACTGTTTCCTGAGGGACCAGTCATTAAGTGATTTGTTATATAGCACAAAAAGAAAAACATGCAATGGCAACAGCGATGGCAGTCGTCGGTGAACATTCACGGGTAACAGGTGCACTGTTACCCTATGACGACATAGATTTTACACTGTTGCCCGCTCAGAGAGTCTTTTGGCCGGAAACAGTTTTATTGTTAGATGTCATGTGACTTCCAAGTAACCAATGAGAGCACATGCTGCTAGGAGGAAAAATTCAGCTATATAACAATTTTTGTTACGATGACCCTGTTCTCCTTTAATTTTAGGTAGATAAGCCATTTAATCATGCAATAAACCTTAAAACTGTCTGTCACTGATTGCGCCTACTGTTTGTTTTTGCTTGCACCGACCAACACATGCATTTTTTTCCCACCTCCCTTTATTTGAACCAATTAGATTTTTTGGTGACATGTCCAGCCATTACCCTTCTGCCAATCAAATACTGCATTCTATGGCTTGGCGTAGATGGACATTTTAGCACATCTTGTCTGAGAAATCCTTGTTTTATTCTTGACCACTAAGTGAGTCTTTACATTGTCCATAATTTTCAGTACTACATGTAGGTCCAGCTCCATTTGCTCAGCTCGGTGTGTTACTAAAAATGTTAACATTGTGGCTAAAAAGGATGTTTAGTCCTAAGGTACTAGCTTTTGCATTCAAGGTTGTTTCAGTGTTGATGAGACAGTGACTTGTGACCTTGTGATTGCCTGCTTCACTTTTTTATGATCTACAGTCCTGGACAAAATAGTTGCTCAAGATATTTTTGACTCTGTTGTCCAATTAAAAATGGAACAGTTTACCAACTCACTTGGATATTGGGCACTTTCCATTTTTTGGAAAATTATAGCTGCTTTGCTCGCTCTGGAATTAAAGATCCTTTCAAAAAAACTCCATCGGTACAGAAAAAAGCACTCTGGCATTGCACCAATTTTCTGTGTGCTCTCTAAACTCCTCTTATAGCGTTTACGCCAGTAGAGCTCCCTAAATGTAGGCAACACACGCATTGATTGGGTACGGAAGTTACTATTTGATAGAAAAAGAAGGAGAGGTGGTGGCGAAAGATTAATCCATGTTATAAATTTACATGAAACTTTTTTGTCGAGAAAATCAATCCCCATCCAAAGGTAGTGTTTCTAGATTGTGTATGTTGCGAAGTTTGCGAAGAGCCATATCCCCTCGGAATAAGAGGCCGATAAGTCATTCAGTGTTACCGGCTGAAGTACATAATAACTTGAATTATTTCAAACGGAATCGTAATTATTTCAGTTAACGAGCAAGTTAATCTGTTGGTCATTGCTTTCATGTATTTGGTGGCTCCTAAAAGAGCCGTTTTATGTAATTGAAGTGAACAGCAAATCTCTTCACTTCTTAGGTGACTTTTTAGCGGCAGCCTTCTTAGCCGCGGATTTTTTCACTGGTTTTTTGGCCACTTTCTTTGCAGCAGGCTTCTTGGCTGCGGCTTTCTTGGCAGCAGGCTTCTTGGCTGCGGCTTTCTTGGCTGCTGGCTTTTTGGCTGCGGCTTTCTTCGCTGCAGGCTTTTTAGCGGCGGGTTTTTTCGGAGATTTCTTTGCTTTCTTCGCGGCGGGCTTCTTTGCGGCAGGCTTCTTGGCTTTGGCGACTGGTTTCTTTGCAGCTGGCTTTTTTGGTTTCTTCTCCTTCTTCTCTACCTTGGGCAACTTGAAGGAGCCCGAGGCGCCAACCCCTTTTGTGTGCAGAAGCTTCCCGCTAGCAGTACCTCTCTTCAAAGCCATCTTAAGGTGTGAGCCGACTTCTCCAACCTTGTAGTTACTCTTGATGTATTTCTCGATGGCTTGGCGCGAAGAACCACCTCGCTCTTTCAGAGCTGAAATGGCAGCCTTGATCATATCCAAGTATGGTGGATGATCAGCAGGTTTTTTTGGCTTTGGAGCCACCTTCTTTTTGGGGGACTTTGGTGCTGGTGCTGGATCAGACATCTCGAATTTTCTTGTATACCTACGAACAAATCGAACACTCGAATGCTCTACGTCAAGCACGCGCGTAATAAATACACCATATGCGGACCATCGTGGAAACAATGCGTTAACATGGCGTGTGCCAAAGTTGTGTTTATTCCCTCGGCTTTCTGTATAGAAAACCGCCATTAAAACTTTAGTTCTGACAAGTAAAACGGCTTAACTCGAACATTTATCCCTTCGGCCAAATGTTTATTGACAGCGCTTGAGAACTTGTTGAAGAGAAGAGTGAGATTTTTAGCTTTTGTTGTTCTAGAGTTGGTAGTTTATGAAGACCTTTTTCTCTTTGGGATTAATTGATTTCTTTACAATTCGTGTTACTGCATTTTATAGACTTAAACTTGAAAGAATAACTTCTACTCAACGCGTAGGTGTAATAAAATAGTACAGTCAACCTCATTTTAAATGTGCTTTTTCCGCTGAAAATGACACAAGAAAGACAAGGCTTGTAGGTCGCCATTGATCAAAGTGGTGAACGGTGGAGTCATCTGTTCGAAGATTTAAGTATCAACAAATGTCTAGTTTTTTCATCTTAAAGTCGTCATGGCTACCCTTCTGGCATATATCTTTTGTGTGTGTGTGTCCCCGCTTTCGTTGCAACACAGTTGCAACGGAGCCTCATAAAGAATCCATTTATGCTGGTGGTTACGCAATTTTAGTTCACCCGCTTATTTTGGTGATCATCTTAGAATATCAGAATTCAGGACTCTCGACGGTTTATATTTTTCGCTAAATTAACCACAATGGCTGTTAGTGTCTTAAATGGAACATGATTTTTGTTTTCGATCGAGTTTCACACTTGTAATTTTCTATCATTAAAATGCACTTAAGCGGAGGGCCATACATTTCCCTTTAACTTTTAGTGCCAGAATGTACAAATCAAATTGGTGAGGCACAAACATTGTAAGAGTATAAGAGTTTTAGGTTTTTGAACCCTGTTTTAGTTTACATATTTTTTGCGCCAAATTGTCCTCCTTTCTTCGTGCATATTATTTAACGGGTTTGATTCACGTCATTAATATGAGGAAATTTGAAAATTTGACTTTTTATATATTAGATCATATTGTACACTTATTAGAGAATATGCTATGTCATGTAATGAAGGAGGTAATTTGTGAAACATGTATTTCCGTGTGAATCTGGACCTTGCTCAAAATTTTGTGGTGGCTTGTAGTCCGTTGGCCGCACTCTATTTGAAAACTCTGGTTCGTGACCTTACTCAATTACTTAAGTGTATTTTAGATTACTTTGCAAGTTGATATCATTTTGAAATTTGGATTCTTCAGGAGGGGCAATAGTCGTTTAAATTTCGGGTGAAATTGAGTTGAGTTGGGCAAGACAGCAGCCTGACATTTTGCTTCTGTATTGCGGCGGACAATTGGTGCGTTCGAATTTACCGGAGCAGCAAAGGGCAATGATACTTAGCTGACAGTTAGTGGGATACAGACATTTGACATTGAATAGGTTTCATTTGAATTTCTTGTTTCGTTAAGAATGTTGGTTATTGCTTTTATTGATTTGGTGGCTCCTAAAAGAGCCGTTTGTATTGTGGACGATGGAAGTGATTTATGCTCTCTCTCCACGGATTCTGCGGGCCAGCTGAATATCCTTAGGCATGATGGTGACGCGCTTGGCGTGGATGGCGCACAAGTTGGTGTCTTCAAAGAGACCCACAAGGTAAGCTTCGCTGGCCTCTTGAAGAGCCATGACAGCAGAGCTCTGGAAACGCAGATCGGTCTTGAAATCCTGAGCGATTTCACGCACAAGACGCTGGAAGGGCAGCTTGCGGATCAACAGCTCGGTGGATTTCTGGTAGCGACGGATCTCACGAAGAGCGACTGTTCCAGGCCTGTAACGATGAGGTTTCTTGACTCCTCCAGTTGCGGGGGCGCTCTTGCGAGCCGCTTTGGTGGCGAGTTGTTTGCGTGGAGCTTTTCCACCAGTGGATTTACGTGCAGTTTGCTTGGTACGAGCCATCTTTCCTTGAACGAAAACGTTGAGGGATAAAGTAAGAAATTGTAACTATGATTTTATATCTGGCGCGCTTGATTCTGATTGGTTTTAAAAAAAAGTAATTTGATTGGTTGAGCCCAAATCATAGAAAATTTTCGATCCGGTGTTAACTCCAAGCTAAGGTTACATGCGAAACATGGCTGATTGTTTAATTATCATAGCTCTAAAAGCAGTAAGAAGGTTTAATAAGAGTTTAAATAAATTAAGTGGATCCGTTAGCTGTCATTTTCACCCGTGCAGGAGATTTTTGCTACACAGAAATTGCTGATAGTCGCCGGATGTTCCGAAAATGCATCGAACGCTGATGAGCATTTGACCCTTGTACCTTTGGCGTAATTGTTCTTTTTATCCAATTAGAAATAAGGATACATTTGTTTTCTGAGAGGCCATACTGGTCCATATAAATAGGAAGAAACTTCGTGCTGGTATCATTCTCTCGTTCTACAAATCGCTATCAAGATGTCTGGTCGAGGTAAAGGAGGCAAAGGTCTTGGAAAAGGAGGCGCTAAGCGTCACCGAAAGATTCTTCGTGATAACATCCAAGGTATCACCAAGCCGGCAATTCGTCGTCTAGCTCGCCGAGGCGGCGTCAAGCGAATCTCTGGTTTGATCTACGAAGAAACACGCGGTGTTCTAAAGGTTTTCCTTGAGAATGTCATCCGTGATGCAGTAACGTACACGGAGCACGCCAAGCGCAAGACTGTCACAGCCATGGATGTTGTGTACGCTCTGAAACGCCAAGGACGCACACTTTACGGATTTGGCGGTTAGATGAAGCTGGCGCCACACTAAGAAACAAACGGCTCCTTTAGGAGCCACCAAATCTCACAAAAGTCATGACCAATAAATACTGGGTTTTTAGTATATCTTTTCTCTTGTTATCCTTTGCAAAGTGTGCATTATTTAAGCTCCTCTTTGTTGTGACTGTGGTTTACTATTTATATTTACCTCAAAGAAGACATCTATTTTCGTGCGTTTCCCGTTATTTTTAATAACTTATCGATACTTATTCCTACCGGTCTAATTTTCAATAGGTGTGATCAGCTTATTTTATTGTGCGCGGTTCTGTAAAAATCTCGAACCACTTTGTTTCGCTTGGCTGTGCAATGACAGCCATAAACAAAGCGATACAAAATGTTCCTTCAAGAGAACGGTATAAGCACTATGGAAAACCGTTGTCCCATTTTGAACATACCTTGTGTGGAAGATGTTATATCTTCGTTTAAGGGTGAAGTTCAGAGAACAGCGAATTTTGCAAAGAAGGCTAAAAAGATACTCGGGATATTTAGCCTTTATTTCACGGTTAAATATCCTACGCAAAACTCTCAAACATTAACTTACCCTTAGCACTAAATAAACGCCTAAAGTTTCCCTCAATATACTTTGAACTCCTATATTTAGCGGTTACTTTACGGCTAAACTTGATGACAGTTAGGGTTGCCCACATTATGCCACCGGCATCATTTTGAGCATAATAGTGAGGCATGAGCATCGAGCATTACGCCAGCATAATGGTAAGAAAAATTCCAAATTGGGCAAAAGCATGCAAGAAAATCTTGCCTATCCAACCGTCATCTGCAGTCTCAGAGAGGCTCTTCTCATTGCTACCATAGTTAACTATGTTGCTTCAAAATGCCTTTTAGGACAACCAAGCATGAGCTATGGAACACTATATTGAATCCTCCATCATGCTTCAGTATAACAAAAGATGATCATATAAAAGGAATACTTATACTTTATGTGGTCGATATAATCATCCATATAAGCATATCAAGCGATTGTATTTTATTTTAGGTAAAAAATGAGTAATACGGGGGAAATTTTTTTAGCATAGTCACTTTTTTTGAGCATAAAAAATTAGCATAATAGTGAAAATTTTTTTAGCATAATGTGGACTACCCTAATGAGAGTCCTATTTTTCCGTTACCAGTGTTGGGCTAAACACGACAGGGGCACCCAACGAGAATATAGTTCAAAATCACTTAAACATAGTATTGTTAAACGTATTTTAGTATTTAAACGGTAGATATAGGCATATTTTTATCCTCTAAAAATTTTTCATCTGTTCGGATTCTCTCGCTGAAAGTCTAGTGATGCGAAAATTTATATAGCAGGCCCGGCCACGGGTTTTGGGTATACGGTATCGCGGGCCATTTTAATTCAGGTATATGGTATTTTGTGGTCAAAATCCAGGTATAAAGTATTTAGTTTTTCCGGAAATTTAGAAATTATTTAGTATCACATATTTTACGATTTTCATGATTTTTGGGTATATTGGTATCTTGGGGGAAAAATATTGGGTATATTGGTATCCCATTACCCCCCTTGGCCGGGTCTGACTTCAATTCTAGGTGACCTTTTTAGGGTAAGAATCCGTTAAAACTGTGCAATTATACCATGTTTTAGATGTTCGAAAATCCTTGGACAGGCAGGCAAGCAAGGCCTTTACAACAAATGTTCCAAAAATTCTGGATCTCAAATCGTCTTCCGAACAAGATATTTTCCGAAAATTGACGTTGGGTGCCCATGACACGATGCCATATGCAAACACGTGACGCGAACTGCTGACAGCAAAATAAAATATTCCGGTTTTCGTTTTGGGTTTTTTTAGGGATATTAATCTTATCTGCGAGGATGTTTTCATTTTTAACATGGAGTCCAATAATGGTTAACATTCAAACGCTGTAGTTGAGTGTCTTACGGCTTGAATATATGATGTTTGCAATACGCGCGCGTTTTTTCGGTGCGCAAATTCAAATGTGAACGAGCCGAGAAATTTGCAATCGAAAACAGCAGCGTGTTGTCACGACAAATAAATTCGTGTTTCTTGTTATTAACTTTTTCAGCACAGAAAATATAAATGTGCAACTTAAATAATTGAAGTATGTTTTATTTTTGTGTGACAAAGAACTAAAATCCAGCCCAAATACGAGAAATTATATTTCATACTCAGTTAATATCATACGTCTTTTAAATGGAAATACTTGGTAGGATTGTGTCCGGGAGTTATTTCGTTGGCTTTATCGATAGTTGGAGATATTTTTCTCTTATTCCCTTTTTGATAAATTTGCACAAAGCTCCTCTTACTCTTGCACCGGCAGTTTTGGGACTTTTGGTTTAGTAGTGCTTCTTTTGTTTTTTCTCCAAATACGAGACTGTATTTGAGACTAGTAATGCATGTTTTGAACGTGTTGGTGACGACTTTATCAATATTTGGTGGCTCCTAAAAGAGCCGTTTTTTTTTTTCTTGTAAGCTTCCTTAAGCCTTTGCCTTCTTCTCAGTTTTCTTGGGCAGAAGGACAGCTTGAATGTTTGGCAGCACACCTCCCTGCGCGATGGTGACACCAGCAAGTAGTTTATTCAACTCCTCGTCATTGCGGACAGCGAGCTGAAGGTGACGGGGAATGATTCTGGTTTTCTTGTTGTCGCGAGCAGCGTTGCCCGCCAATTCGAGGATCTCGGCGCTGAGATATTCGAGCACAGCGGCCAGGTACACTGGAGCTCCGGCGCTGCTTTTGCCCGGTGAACTTGCGAAACACGCTGTTAGTGAAGGAACCAAAGCTGTCACCAAGTACACAAGCAGCAAGTAAACTCACTGAGTTTACCGCCAAAACCAACGGCTCTTTTAGGAGCCACCAAATTTTGTAAAAGTTATACCAACACGATTATATCAGATTTTCTCCCATCAACCCCTGAATCCTTTTTCATGCTAAAAGAAAATGGCGCGATTGCAGAATACCCGGCCCACTTTGAACGGCACAAATCTTTTGCTCCTGGGATCCCGCAGTGACCAAACAAAATTATGCAATTAGTTAGGTAAACGACTGCTACCGCTGTGCCGTAGTCGATGAATAATGAAGTCTGAGTTAGTTGAACGACTGCTACCGCAGTGCCGTAGTCGTAGAATAATGAAGTCTGAGTGAGTCAAGGGCAAAACGATCTCGTGAAAAGTGTGGTTAACTGAGAGTGAGAGTACTTAGACCTAATCACTGAAACGAGCGCTTAAGCTTAATCAGTAAACGAGTGCTTTCTTCTTCACACGATCTCGTGAAAAGTGTAGTTAACCAAGTAAGACTTTTAGCCAACGGAGTTGTTATTCATTTTGGCGACTGCGGGACTGTGAGAGCAGCATTGCAACACGACTGACGACTATGGGGCTGTAGGACTGCGGGCGCAGCATTACAACACGACTGCGGCACTGCGGGAGCAGTTTTTTAAATTAGATATTTTGTGGGCCGGGTATTCTGCAATCTAGCCAAGAAAATCGTTTCCCGGCCGTTAAATTTCCAAGACGAGAACAACCGTTATCACGTCGCTCTTAAAACACTGTACTTGCAAATTCCAAGCTCTGCGCATATCAAAGATGACGTCATATGCTACGCAACGGCGTAAGTGCATCTGCCTCGCAATATATTTTAAAACAACTTTAAAATAAAAAATCCCGCGCCTTTTTCTTGGCAGCGATACCGATTTGCTTCAAGTCAACAAGCGAACGTAGACCGTATTCAGCGGAAAGATTTCAAGCACTTTGTCAGACGCTTCGTTGCGGTGGGAAATAGATCCATACGCACAATTTTGTAACCTTGATAAAGTGTAGCTCCCTGATCAAAAACCTTTATGCTTTTATTCAAAACGTACGGCACGTTTCAGCTCGATAGCGTTCTTTGTTTTGAGAACGGAGCAGTTTGAATGTAAGATTTTGGTGGTACGTGACAAGGCCGCTGAATTCGCCCTTCGAAAATTAATTTAGATAGTACACCTGGTAATAGCTAAGAGGCAAGATAAACCTGTTTCTACATGTTTCATGTTTCATTCATTTGAACGCACTTTTTTCGAGCTAAAGAATACACGGCCTTTACAAACAAAAGCATGAAAAATGAAACACGCGATATCCTCATCATGTAATCATTTCGTTTAACGTATCTACGGAGAGGGGTTTCAAGACCCATTTACGAGTCAGAAGCAAGTTGTGAACGTAATAACCACCTCATTAAAACCCATGAGACTCTGGTGTCCTGTGGACAACAATTTAATGTATCCATCCACTGCACCAGCGATTGAACGGTTTGTTTGTTTGTTTGTTATTTATTTATTTGTTTGAGCAGGTTGAAGTTTTGGCAGCTATTCAGCTGATGTGGACCTGCTATACCCATCCACCCATATACACACAGAGGACAGCCACAACACCGGGAACTTCATTCCCAACTCTTCTCGAGAGGCACGTTATTTTAGTGGTGATTATTTACCCTGCCGCTTTGCGGCCTGGTAAATATCCACCACCAGCCGCCTCCACTTCGTTGTTAATTATGCGTATACGGGTGATTTGTTCTGCACCGCCCCTACCCCCTAGTTTTCATACAGAGTTTGTTCCGTTTCCACTTTCTCTTGGGACCTAAAAGGGTCGCAAGAGAAAACAAACACAATGCTTATGGAAAATTTGGAAGGACAAACAAAGAGTATTATGATATTTTTGATAGTGGCCTGTAGGAACAACAACTTAGTCAAATGGATAGGGATGTTTCGGTTCAACCGGACCTGAAGCGAACGCCGGTTTCATGCTTTAAGTAACCTGTGTTGTTTAACGGAGTATTCTTCTCTCTTAGAAATCCCTAAGAAGCCAGTGACGGGTGTCTTTGGAGCTGAAAACGGAAGAATAAAGGTGGAGCTTAATTTTAATGCTGAAGTGTCAATATTCTTCATTAAAAACGGAAGTAAGTTCCCTTGATTGATCGAAACTGCGTGACTCATGTTAATTTTATCATGGCGGGCCAACACAACATGGTTTAATCTCGCCTCAGTGGGAACGCTGACATGATGTTTTTAGGGGATCAAGTACGCCCACTGCCCGTGTGAACGTCTTGGAAATGAAACTTTTTTTTTTTTCTCGCAACTTAAACTTTCTTTCATATACTGTCCGTCGGACTTAATTACTTACTTACTTACTGACTTGCTCTAGCGCTCAAGTGCCAAACTCGATTGGCAAATTTAAACAATTGTTTCTTTTTTTTCTCAGGAGAGAAGAAAAATCTGAATAACAAAATATTTTGACAAAGATTCTGGTCTCCGTAGTAAAATGACGCAATCATGCAAGTCGCTTATTGTGTGAACGGTGTGGCGGCTAGGAGAGAACATTGAACAAGTGGGAGGCGCGGTGGCCTCATGGTTAGTGCGCTCGACTCCGGATCGAGTGGTCCGGGTTCGGGGCCTGGCCGGGGACATTGTGTTGTGTTCTTGGGCAAGAAACTTTACTCTCACGGTGCCTCTCTCCACCCAGGTGTATAAATTGGTACCGGCGTAATGCTGGGGGTAACCCTGCGATGGACTAGCATCCCATCCAGGGGGAGTATAAATTCTCCTAGTCGCTTCTTGCTACGGAAACCGGAGATAAGCGCCGGCCTGATGGGCCTTCTGGCTCGTAAGCAGTGACTTCTGTTTTTTCCCAGGAGAGAAGAAAAATCTGAATAACAAAATATTTTGACAAAGATTCTGGTCTCCGTATTAAAATGACGCAATCATGCAAGTCGCCTATTGTGTGAACGGTGTGGCGGCTAGGAGAGAACATTGAAAATTTATGGTCTAAAAATTAATTTCGAGTGGTTGTCACGAGGCACAGGGATTCGCTCTTTTACCTCTAATTTCCCTTTTTCGAAATTAAGAACTTCCCACTTCGTTCTGCTGAACATTATCAGACAACCTGAGGTTGATGGGTTCAACCTGAAGTTTTGTGGTCGGGCACAGCTTGATATTCAAACTAACGATGCATTTATTCTGTTGTAGGAACCATCAGTATTGAAGCTGACCGTCATGACCATTGTGAAAGGTGAAAGGATACAGAACAGCGTGACTTACAAAATGGAAGAAAAACCTCTTTAAGCAAAGCTAGTAACTGCCTGGTGAACGAAAAAGGAAAACGGCCCTGGAAGGGAAAATTGAGCCAGCATATTATCTCCCCGAAACCCCCTCTTTTATTAAGAGAGTTTTGCTTTGTGTCTTTTACCTTGGCTCCCTGGTAACAAGCAGATAACCAAGTTCCAGATTGAGAAATCGCCAAAATTGTGAAAAATGTAAATAGTTTGTTTATAGCGAGATTACACTAAGTTATAAATCTTGTTCACCGTCACTTCATCTGAAGAATATAGAAAGTTACATTTCAAAAGAAACATGGCACAGAAGCGACCAGTTGCACTTGTGTAATTAGACGCACGCGCAGTTCGATACAAGGAGCTGAGCTCCCAACGCCTGACAGCTCTGTCGGTAAAACAAGTGCAGCGCAATCGCGCGGTCATGGGTTCGAATCCCGTCCAAGAGCCTGGATTTTTTTCGGGCTCAGTCCTTTGCCACTGCCGAACCTGCCCAGCATTTAACTTTCATTTCCGCAGTACTAGCTACGCAGAACTAAGTTTTCAGTTACGCAGTAGAAATGTATGACTTCAAATATATGGAAATATCATTCCGTTGGGTTACATAGATTGTTTTCACCGAAACAAAACAAAACGTTTGCATGACAATAGAGCTCCGAAATTCCCGTTGGATCAGTTTAAAAAACCAACATGGCTGTCGTTCCTTTGTCTAGGGTCACCAACATGGCCGCCGTGACGTCATGTGAAAGTCCGGTGTTAACTGGCTCTTGATTGGTGTTGTAGAATCTTCTGTTGTTTTCAAGGTCAAGTCAATCGTTGCTTTTGTTCAGTCTATTGTTTTCGGTTTGGATAACAGGTAACCTGTACACGGGGTCGCAAATGTCAGTTTTTTGTGGCAGCCTCAGCCCTCAGGCATCCGAGGAGCGAAGGTTCGAAGTAACACACAAATGTCGCGCGTTGGTGGAAAGAAGTAAGAAACCTATCTGGTGTCTCGAGTGCTGAGGGTCAGTGGTACCGCCAACTCATTGATAAGTCCGAGTCAATCACGTCGCTGTGCGAAAGAATTAACACCTTCTTCTGCAGCCTGACTTCGGACTTTGACCCTCTCACTGCTGACGATATCATTGGGAGTCCTGTGGAAGCGTCTGAGATACCAGCTGACCTGTATGTCTCGTTGCGGGAAGCCGACATTGCCTTACGGTCCATCAAGCTGAGGAAAGCAAGAGGCCCTGATGGGATTCCTAACATATTAATGACCTCGTTAGAACTCGCACCTGTCATCGCTGCGATTTACAATGCATCGCTACGAGAGGGCTACCTCCCGCCTCTGCTCAAGTCGGCAGCTGTCAATCCCATTCCGAAGCAAAGACCACCGAGAGCTATAGATACTGACTTAAGACCTGCTTCTTTAACTTGCCAAATTTCCAAAGTGCTAGAAAGTTTCACTTTGTCTAGAATACTGCCGAAACTACTTCCTAAAGTGGATCTGAGTAAATAATTTGCAGCCGCTGGGCGATCTACAGATGAAGCCCTAGTTTTTCTGCTCCACCTAGCCCTCGAAGCACTAGACAGAGGCAATTATACTATCCGGTTCTTTTTTGCCGACTTCAGAAAGGGTTTTGACTTGATTGACCACAAGATACTATTATCAAAGTTATCTCGTTTCGACCTGCACCCTATTTTAGTAAGGTGGGTCGCTGCTTTCCTACTAGATAGATCACAGTTTGTCCAAATTGGTTCGTTTGCATCTCCGCCTAAAACCCTCAATGGGGGCATCCCTCAAGGCACAAAACTAGCGCCCATGCTTTTTGCAGTGATGGTGAATGAGCTTGTTAACAATTGGAGTCTGAGCGCGAAGTTTGTTGACGATCTTACAATAATGGAAGTAATACCCAGGAATTCACCATCAATAATGCGCCACATCGTCTCGGATATTCAAGAATTTGCTAGTAACAACAACATGCAGCTTAAT
>OX421448.1:55666221-55676221 GCA_949126865.1 Montipora capitata
GGACTGGCATCCCATCCAGGGGGGAGTAGAAATACTCCTGGTCTCTTCATGCCATGGAAACCGGGATAAGCTCCGGCCTGATGGGCCACTTGGCTTGTATGCAGACTTTATCTATCAGGCACAGAAGATAGTCAAATGCCGGGGGTGGGGAGGGGGGGGATGTTGAAGTTTGATCGGTGCATTAGGGAGCTTAAGCATCTGTGTTTCTAAGACGCAGACGGCATCCAGAAGTGAGCTGTTTTCCCTTTTAAGTTGTCTTCACACAACCACATTTACATTGCCAAGTATCTTTTGTCCATTAGAGATGATTAGTATAAAAATCTGGGAGACACCACTGTCCTGGCATGCAAAATGTTCTCTTCCGGTTGCCATCTGCGCGTCAAAAATGCGCAGGCTTAAGCTCCCTATTACACTGTACCACAAACGGGTAATTTTCCACCACCTTTGACTCCTCAGGTTTTGTGGCCTACTAAAATTCTGATTGAAAACCCTGCATATACATGTTACAGTTAAATTTAAATTCAGGTTAATTTTAATTTCCGGTTTATTTTAAACTAGCCAAGGTTGAAATTGAAAGTAGGAAACATCAACAAAAACCCATCAATTATTAGCAAGTACGTGTAATATTTTAGTAAGTAAATTGGCCTTAGAGGTGAGTGGATGAACTTAGTGTCGCTTAAATCATGAGTATTTTATAAAACCCCAAATACTTGTTTTAAAGTTGACAGTTACTTGTGAAAATACATTGTTCGTGGTTAGTCTTACAAAGCTCGTTAGTCTTACAAAGCTCTCTTTTTTTTTTGCTGAGTCTGTTTGTAGTGATAAATCCAAACTTTGTGATTACTTTGGCACAGTCCCCTTCAAGTTCTACAATTTGTGCAAATAGCACATTTGGTTAAAGGGGCATTTCCTTTTCCATTTTATTGATTTTCAGCAGCACATAATTCACGCACCGCTCTCCTCTAATGTCTGGCTTATCCACTTTTTTAAATTATTGACCATTCTCCTGCTCTGTATTTGATGTAGCTGTGACTTGTCAACTCATTTGTGGCTTATTGATTTCTTTCCTCTGAGAGATTCTGAAAACCACTTCATACCGCATTTTGGCAATTATTGTTCTGTGAATGGTTATGTTTTTTTTACAAGCAGTTTCTCCAAGATGGTGACACCAGTGGTTTGGTGATGAGTTATTTTATTTGATTAAACTGCAAATTAAGGTTATCTTTTGTTGTCCTTTTTTCACAGTGCGAACATTGTGTTTGTGGTGAAAATCGGTTTGTTGTCATGATTAGAAATGATGCCTTGTTCCTGGTATATTTTGCATAGTGAAGTAAATAGACTTCGTACAATCTTTGATGATTTGTCCTTCAGAATCAAGAGCCCACTTCTTGCAAACAATTTTTGCTTTTGTCGCACTGGAGACCCAGAGCATTTTCATTCTTCTTGAGATACATTTAGCCACTTTTTAACTTCTTCATAAAGTTCCATTGACGGCATATAACTGTGTGGATAAGCTGAAATCTTTATAACGCTCACTTTATGCCATTTGCGCATATGTGAACTGGTGGTTGTTGTGAAGGCTTGGAAATAGTTTAAAATCATTGGTAGAAAAATCATCCCCCAAAAAAGGAAAAACCATTTTTAGACAGTTCATAATAAACTAAGTTGAAAAAATTTGACCCTAGGCTGAAAAATCAACCTTGGTTGAAATTATAATTAACTTGAATTTTAATTCAACCTGTAACATACACAATGTAGTATAGGAAGATGATCGTGAAGCTGGTTTTATGCCCATTCAGTTCTGTCATAAAATTGGCCAAGCAATCCCCCAATGGTTCCACCCAAGAAAACTGCTAAAAGAAATTTATTTTGTACTCTTACAAAATCCACATTGTATTCCACAATCTAACATTATGTGTAAACAACTTTTTGTTCCCAGAGGATTTAACTTAAGTTTTTTCTTTTTCCAGTGGAGCTTGGAGAATATGATCCTAAGGAACATACTCTGGGTTAGGTATGTGTCTGAATTTAGGTTTCTTACTAACCAGGTAACATTATTTGTTTAATAATAAATGCTCATTTTGTTTCCCGAGAATCTCAATGTTTCCCCGAGGTGCAGCCAAGGGAAACATTGAGATTTGAGGGGAACAAAATAAACTGTTTCCCGAGGGACCAGTCATTAAGTGATTTGTTATTTAGCACAAAAAGAAAAACATGCAATGGCAACAGCAATGGCAGTCGTCGGTGAACATTCGCGGGTAACAGGTGCACTGTTACCCTCTGACAACATAGATTTTACACTGTTGCCCGCTCAGAGTCTTTTGGCGGGAAACAGTTTTTTTGTAGATGTCATGTGACCTCGAAGTAACCAATGAGAGCGCACGCTGCTAGGGGGACAAACTCAGCTATATAACAATTTTTGTTACATTGACCCTGTTCTCCTTTAATTTTAGGTAGATAAGCCATTTAATCATGCAATAAACCTTAAAACTGTGTGTCACTGATTGCGCCAACTGTTTGTTTTTGCTTGCACATGTCAACACATGCATTTTTTCCCACCTCCCTTTATTTGAACCAATTAGATTTTTTGGTGACATGTCCAGCCATTACCCTCCTGCCAATCAAATACTGCATTCTATGGCTTGGCGTAGATGGACATTTTAGCACATCTTTTCTGAGAAATCCTTGTTTTATTCTTGACCACTAAGTGAGTCTTTACATTGTCCATAATTTTCAGTACTACATGTAGGTCCAGCTCCATTTGCTCAGCTCGGTGTGTTACTAAAAATGTTAACATTATGGCTAAAAAGGATGTTTAGTCCTAAGGTACTACTAGCTTTTGCATTCAAGGTTGTTTCAGTGTTGATGAGACAGTGACTTGTGACCTTGTGGTTGCCTGCTGCACTTTTTTATGATCTACAGTCCTGGACAAAATAGTTGCTCAAGATATTTTTGACTCTGTTGTCCAATTAAAAACGGAACAGTTTACCAACTCACATGGATATTGGGCACTTTCCATTTTTTGGAAAATTATAGCTGCTTTCCTCGCTCTGGAATTAAAGATCCTTTCAAAAAAACTCCATCGGTACAGAAAAAAAGCACTCTGGCATTCTACCAATTTTCTGTGTGGTCTCTAAACTCCTGTTATGGCGTTTACGCCAGTAGAGCTCCCTAAATGTAGGCTACGCACGCATTGATTGGGTACGGAAGTTACTATTTGATAGAAAAAGAAGGAGAGGTGGTGGCGAAAGATTAATCCATGTTATAAATTTACATGAAAGTTGTTTGTCGAGAAAATGAATCCCCATCCAAAAGGTAGTGTTTCTAGGTTGTGTATGTTGCGAAGTTTGGGAAGAGCCATATCTGCTTGGAATAAGAGGCCGATAAATCATTCAAACTTAGTGTTACTGGCCGAAGTACATAAATAACTTGAATTATTTCAAACGGAATGGTAATTATTTCAGTTAAGGAGCAAGTTAATCTGTTGGTCATTGCTTTCATGTATTCGGTGGCTCCTAAAAGAGCCGTTTTATGTAATTGAAGTGAACTGCAAAGCTCTTCACTTCTTAGGTGACTTTTTAGCGGCAGGCTTCTTAGCCGCGGGCTTCTTCACTGGTTTTTTGGCCACTTTCTTTGCAGCAGGCTTCTTGGCTGCGGCTTTCTTGGCAGCAGGCTTCTTGGCTGCGGCTTTCTTGGCTGCTGGCTTTTTGGCTGCGGCTTTCTTCGCTGCAGGCTTTTTAGCGGCGGGTTTTTTCGGAGATTTCTTTGCCTTCTTCGCGGCGGGCTTCTTTGCGGCAGGCTTCTTGGCTTTGGCGACTGGTTTCTTTGCAGCGGGCTTCGTTGGTTTCTTCTCCTTCTTCTCTGGCTTGGGCAACTTGAAGGAGCCCGAAGCGCCAACACCTTTTGCGTGCAGAAGCTTCCCGCTAGCAGTACCTCTCTTCAAAGCCATCTTAAGGTGTGAGCCGACTTCTCCAACCTTGTAGTTGCTCTTGATGTATTTCTCGATGGCTTGGCGCGAAGAACCACCTCGCTCTTTCAGAGCTGAAATGGCAGCCTTGATCATATCCAAGTATGGTGGATGATCAGCAGGTTTTTTTGGCTTCGTAGGCGCCTTCTTTTTGGGGGACTTTGGTGCTGGTGCTGGATCAGACATCTCGAAATTTCTTGTAGATCTACGAACAAATCGAACACTCGAATGCTCTCCGTTAAGCGCGCGCGTACTAAGTACACCATATGCGGACCGTCGTGGAAACAACGCCTTAACATGGCGTGTGCCAAAGTTGTGTTTATTCCCTCGGCTTTCTGTATAGAAAACCGCCATTAAAACTTTAGTTCTGACAAGTAAAACGGCTTAACTCTAACATTTATCCCTTTGGCCAAATGTTTATTGACAGCGGTTGAGAACTTGTTGAAGAGAAGAGTGAGATTTTTAGCTTTTGTTGTTCTAGAGTTGGTAGTTTATGAAGACCTTTTTCTCTTTGGGATTAATTGATTTCTTTACAATTCGTGTTACTGCATTTTATAGACTTAAACTTGAAAGAATAACTTCTACTCAACGCGTAGGTGTAATAAAATAGTACAGTCAACCCCATTTTAAATGTGCTTTTTCCGCTGAAAATGACACAAGAAAGACAAGCCATGTAGGTCGCCATTGATCAAAGTGGTGAACGGTGGAGTCATCTGTTCGAAGATTTAAGTATCAACAAATGTCTAGTTTTTTCATCGTAAAGTCGTCATGGCTACCCTTCTGGCATATATCTTTTGTGTGTGTGTGTCCCCGCTTTCGTTTTTTGGACGAACACAGCAGTGATAAAACAGTTGCAACGGAGCCTCATAAAGAATCCATTTGTGATGGTCGTTACGCAATTTTAGTTCACCCGCTTATTTTGGTGATCATCTTAGAATATCAGAATTCAGGAATCTCGACGGTTTATATTTTTTGCTAAATTCCCTGTTTTAGTTTACATATTTTTTGCGCCAAATTGTCGTCCTTTCTCCGTGCATATTATTTAACGAGTTTGATTCAAGTCAAAAATATAAAGAAATTTGAAATTTCGAGTTTTTATGATTTAGACCATATTGTACACTTATTACAGAATATGCTATGCCATGTAATGAAGGAGGTAATTTGTGAAACATGTATTTCCGTGTGCATCTGGATCCTGCTCAAAATTTTGTGGTGGCTTGTAGTACGTTGGCCGCACTCTATTTGAAAACTCTGGTTCGTGACCTTACTCAATTACTTTAGTGTATTTTAGATTACTTTGCAAGTTGATATCATTTTGAAATTTGGATTCTGAGGTGCAATAGTCTTGCAAATATCGGGTGAAATTGAGTTGAGTTGGGCAAGACAGCAGCCTGACATTCTGCTTCTGTATTGCGGACAACTGGTGCGTTCGAATTTACCGGAGCAGCAAAGGGCAATGATACTTAGCTGACAGTTAGTGGGATACAGACATTTGACATTGAATAGGTTTCATTTGAATCTCTTGCTTCGTTAAGAATGTTGGTTATTGCTTTTATTGATTTGGTGGCTCCTAAAAGAGCCGTTTGTATTGTGGACGATGGAAGTGATTTATGCTCTTTCTCCACGGATTCTGCGGGCCAGCTGAATATCCTTGGGCATGATGGTGACACGCTTGGCGTGGATGGCGCACAAGTTGGTGTCTTCAAAGAGACCCACAAGGTAAGCTTCGCTGGCCTCTTGTAGAGCCATGACAGCAGAGCTCTGGAAACGCAGATCGGTCTTGAAATCCTGAGCGATTTCACGCACAAGACGCTGGAAGGGCAGCTTGCGGATCAACAGCTCGGTGGATTTCTGGTAGCGACGGATCTCACGAAGAGCGACTGTTCCAGGCCTGTAACGATGAGGTTTCTTGACTCCTCCAGTTGCGGGGGCGCTCTTGCGAGCCGCTTTGGTAGCGAGTTGTTTGCGTGGAGCTTTTCCTCCGGTGGATTTACGTGCAGTTTGCTTGGTACGAGCCATCTTTCCTTGAACGAAAACGTTGAGGGATAAAATGAGAAATCGTAACTTTGATTTTATATCAGGCGCGCTTGATTCTGATTGGTTTTAAAATAAGTGATTTGATTGGTTGAGCCCAAATCATAGAAAATTTTCGATCCGGTGTTAACTCCAAGCTAAGTTTATATGCAAAACATAGCTGATCGTTTAATTATCATAGCTCTAAAAGCAGTAAGAAGGTTTAATAAGAGTTTAAATATATTAAGTAGATCCGTTAGCTATCATTTTCACCCGAGCAGGTGATTTTTGCTACACAGAAATTGCTGATACTCGAATGTTCCGAAAATGCATCTAACACTGATGAGCATTTGACCCTTGTACCTTTGGCGTAATTGTTCTTTTCATCCAATTAAAAATAAGGATACATTTGTTTTCTGAGAGGCCATACTGGTCCATATAAATAGAAAGAAACTTCTTGCAGATGTTATTCTCACGTTCTTCAAATCGCTATCAAGATGTCTGGTCGAGGTAAAGGAGGCAAAGGTCTTGGAAAGGGAGGCGCTAAGCGTCACCGAAAGATTCTTCGTGATAACATCCAAGGTATCACCAAGCCAGCAATTCGTCGTCTAGCTCGCCGAGGCGGTGTCAAGCGAATCTCTGGTTTGATCTACGAAGAAACACGCGGTGTTCTGAAGGTTTTCCTTGAGAATGTCATCCGTGATGCAGTAACGTACACGGAGCACGCCAAGCGCAAGACTGTCACAGCCATGGATGTTGTGTACGCTCTGAAACGCCAAGGACGCACACTTTACGGATTTGGCGGTTAGATGACACTGGCGCCACACTGAGAAACAAACGGCTCCTTTAGGAGCCACCAAATCTCACAAAAGTCATGACCAATAAATACTGGGTTTTTAGTATATCTTTTCTCTTGCTTTGCATTATTTAAGCTCCTCTTTGTTGTGACGGTGGTTTACTATTTATATTTAACTCAAAGAAGACATCTATTTCGTGCGTTTCCCGTTATTTTTAATAACTTATCGATACTTATTCCTTACCGGTCTAATTTTCAACAGGTGTGATCAGCTTATTTTATTGTGCGCGGTTCTGTAAAAATCTCGAATCACTTCTTTCGCTTTGCTTGTGTGGAAGATGTTATATCTTCGTTTAAGGGCGAAGTTTAGAGAACAGCGAATTTTGCAGCGAAGGCTAAAAACATACTCGGGGTATTTAGCCTTTATTTCACGGTTAAATAATATCCTATGCAAATCTCTCAAACATTAACTTACCCGGGTAACTTAGCACTAAGTAAACGGCTAAAGTTTTTCTCAATATACTTTGAACTCCTATATTTAGCGGTTACTTTACGGCTAAACTTGATGACAGTTAGGGTTGCCCACATTATGCCACCGGCATAATTTTGAGCATAATAGTGAGGCATGAGCATCCAGCATTACGCCAGCATAATAGTAAGAAAAATTCCAAATTGGGCAAAAGCACGCAAGAAAATCTTGCCTATCCAACCGTCATCTGCAGCCTCAGAGAGGCTCTTCTCATTGCTACAAAATGAAGCGTCCATCATGCTTCAGTATAACAAAAGATGATCACATAAAAGGAATACTTATACTTTATGTTGTCGATTTAACAAATTGATGTCAGTTTTTCTTGTGTCTGTGGATCTACGAGGCAATAACGGAGTGGATCCGCCGACTACTTTGACAATGTTATGACGAAATTCATTGTCAATAACAGGACAGACTCACGAAAAACTTGACAACAATTTTTTTTTTACAATAACAAAAAGGCAGAGTGGTCAAAATTAAGTCAAAACACGAGAAGAACCCGAGACAAAAATGTGAGAAACTTCAATCTGACACAAGCAATATCACGTCATTCTAGCATAAATTATAAATTTGTGTGTCTGTCCGCTTATTGACAGTAAAAATTAATCAATGGATTAAAATTAAGCATATCAAGCGATTGTATTTTATTTTAGGTGAAAAATGAGTGATCCGGGGGAAAATTTTTGCATAATAGTAACATTTTTTGAGCATAAAGAATTATCATAAATTGTGAGCATAATGTGGACAACCCTGATGAGAGTCCTATTTTTTCCGTTTTCCGTTTTTCCGTTATTCGGCTAAACACGATACGCAAATACGTGACACGATCTTCCGACAGCAAAATAAAATATTCCGGTTTTCGTTTTGGGTTTTTTCAGGGATATTAATCTTATCTGCGAGGATATTTTCATTTTTAACATAGAGTTCAATAATCGTTAACAATCAAACGCTGTAGTTGAGTGTCTTACGGCTTGAATATATGATGTTTGCAATATGGGCGCGTTTTTTCGGCGCGCAAATTCAAATCTGTGAACCAGACGAGAAATTTGCAATCGAAGACGGCAGCGTGTTGTTACTACAAATAAATTCGTGTTTCTTGTTATTAACTTTTTGCGCAGAGAAAATATAAATGTGCAACCTAAATAATTGTGGTATGTTTTATTTTTGTGTGACAAAGAACTAAAATCCACTCCAAAGAAGAGAAATTATATTTCATACTCATAGGTAATATCATACGTCTTTTAAATGGAAATAGTTGGTAGGATTGTGTTCGGGAATGATGTCGGTGGCTTTATCGATATTTTGGAGATATTTTTCTCTTACTCCCTTTTTATAAATTTGCACAAAGCTCCTCTTACTCTTGCACCGGCAGTTTTGGTACTTTTGGTTTACTAGTGCTTCTTTTGTTTTTTTTCTTTTCTTTTACTTCGGAGGGAGCCGTAACGCACTCCTCCGAATAGGCACTTAAGCCCGGTTCCCACTTGTGCGATAAGCACAAGGATGAGTTTAGCAACGTTCACACAGTGAAAGAAAGAAGCCAAGGAAAACTTGGCTTATGCAAGCGAAGATGTAGTAAGATTCAAGGTGGCGTGCGAATCGGTGAGCTTGTGCTTACTTTAACTCACGCCGATCCCAGTTCTGAAATAAGCACAAGCGTGAGATAAGCAAAAGCACAAGGAAAGAAAAATTTCCTTTTTTTTTTTTTGTGCTTATTTTACGGCCGTTCCCACACGATTTTTCTCATGCTCATGCTTATTGCACAAATGTGAACCAGGCTTTATTTCGGACTGATTTCCAACAGATACGCTCAGTTTACTCATAGAACTATGGTTTACTCGATTGTATGCGGTTGAATTTATGCCAAAAACTTTTGTTTTGCTTGGCTATGCACTGACAGCCATGAACAATGCAGTTGGATTAATCGTTAAGAATTAAAGGATATCGTTGAACGTTTTTTCGGCGCGCAAATTCAAATGTAAAGGAGCTGAGAAATTTGCAATCGAATGTTACAGCAAAAAGCAGAAACTCGTGTCTTTCTTGTCAAGAACTCTTTTGGAGCAGAATATAATTGTGCCACATTTAATAATTGAAGTTTCTCTTATTTTTGTATGAGAAAGAGCCAAAATCTACCCCAAATACGAGACTCTTATTAAAATCGAATTTGAGACTAGTAATGCATGTTTTGAACGTGTTGGTGACGACTTTATCAACATTTGGTGGCTCCTATAAGAGCCGTTTTTTGTTCTCTTGTGTGCTTCTTTAAGCCTTTGCCTTCTTCTCGGTTTTCTTGGGCAGAAGGACAGCTTGAATGTTTGGCAGCACACCTCCCTGCGCGATGGTGACACCAGCAAGTAGTTTATTCAACTCCTCGTCATTGCGGACAGCAAGCTGAAGGTGACGAGGAATGATTCTGGTTTTCTTGTTGTCGCGAGCAGCGTTGCCCGCCAATTCGAGGATCTCGGCGCTGAGATATTCGAGCACAGCGGCCAGGTACACTGGAGCTCCGGCGCCAACTCGTTCAGCGTAGTTTCCTTTGCGGAGAAGTCGATGGATACGACCGACAGGGAACTGGAGTCCCGCTCGGGATGAGCGGCTCTTGGATTTGGTGCCCTTTGCTTTTCCTTTACCGCGACCAGACATTTTTCAGTTAGCTTCGAGTTTACGAACACTTTGCGAAATAAATGTCGATAGGTAA
>OX421448.1:55681221-55686221 GCA_949126865.1 Montipora capitata
TAATTGACACTGTAGCAGGATTGAATTCAACCACAGCGAAGGTAATAATAAACAGACAATTTAATTCCCTAGATCCTTTTGTTGTCAGTTAAAGAAAACTGTGTTTTCTCAGAAAGAAGTTAGAACTAAACATGTTTTCTGCCTCAGAAAAATTCTCCGCTAATTGGAACCCACAGCCTTCCTAGTAACGGGTGGAGCTACAGAGTAAATTTTAAAGAAACGTTTACATTTAAAGTGGGAGTTCTAGAGGAAAGAAAGAAATGATCCTCGCACTAATCTATTCCCTGCTAGCTGAGGTTTCTTTTCTTTTTGCGTTGTACGGAAAAAGAGGCCTCTGCCATGCGTCGAAACTCGCTTTGATCCAACCGCCGCCCACAACGTTGGACGGCACTGTTCAAACCGCTGTGTCTCGCGCATTCCTTTACAGTAATTCCGCTGTTATGTTAACCCACATAACATATCACATGAGGATTCGGTCGCTAAGTAACCACCGAGCATGCTCAACACAGTGAATTTCGACCATGGCAGACTCATTCTCGTTTCCAGTACTTGTCAGCCCAGCGAACGCAAAAGAAAAGATAACTCTTCTAGAAGGGAAACTAAGCAAATTGTCTCCTATAGACACCTGAAAAATTCAGGAGGCTCCAACGGGACCCCTGCGATGCCGGTGCAATGATCTACCAACAAGTGGACAAATTAATCAGACTAGGATGGTGTGATGGTCAAGCTCTTATCAGTCTCCTATAGTTCAGTGGTGGGCCATCAGAAGATCGTTGGTTCGACTTCTGCAACTGAAGGACTTTTTGCGGGTATCCTTGAGTCCCCATCGAAGCAAAATACTTTCAGTTAACCAGTAAACAATACTCTTCACTATACACTCAGTATTCTTCGCTATACACATACCATGCACAATATTCGAAAACCTTAGGTGTATATATCAGTATAGCAAGACCCCGGTGAAGTAATCGAGTTTATTGGCCTTGTGCTCTAGACTCAAATGGTTCAGTGAAGTCCGGCGCATGAACTGGAAATCGGGAAGGTCGTAGGTTCGGTTTTTTCTCCCTTGGTATCCACGTGTTTTGATCAAAATAAATACATTTCTTAGTTTGAAGTGCAGGCCGGTTATCGACGAAGGCCGGCCTCGTTCTTATCTGGTCAATAGTTCACGCTTTTGAGTGCATCATGGGTAATCAGGGCAAGATGGAGAGAAATTTAAAGGTTTTTGACATGTGGAAGTTCAAAACGATGAAAAGTACTCATGATTTGCAATTTTGGTTTTGAATTTTCCAAAACAGAAAATTTGCCCTCAAAGGTGCGGCAGAATTAAGTTGGAGAGAATGGCTATTGTATAAATTATTTTATTAAACAAATTTCTGCCATACATTTTAGGTAATTCCAAAGGCACAAAATTACAGAGAATGTATAGAGACAAAAAAAGCAATATTCAGAAATTCCAAAAAAAAGATACCAAGTACAGTTCATCTCAGTCGTGAACTTGAACTTATTTGTTTGGTTTATGAAGGCGAAATTGTATAAAGTAGAGTCATGAACAGTTTATTTTACTTTGCTGAATTGCCATGCGGTTAACTATCAGTAGAGTTATTTCAGTAGAATTCCAAAATCTTGAATTCAGGATTTTGGACGGCCAAAATCCTGAATTCAGGATTTTGGAAACTTAACTCTAACTTAATTACATGCATGCATGCACTCAAGAGCGTGAACGGTTGTTTTAGCGCCGGGGTCATCATATCATCATACATCTTTATTTACCCTCGGATTTTTAGAGTAGCTTGGTGTAGCTAATATCTCCGAGCATTTACCCTCCCAACCATGATACACCACAGAAGACAGCCCACAATACCGGGAACTACATGCCCTGCTCTTTGCGATAAGTGTGCGGGTTCTTTTACGTCCCACAGGATTATGAACATTGAAGGGTTGTGAGACGGGACCTCCGGCTTATCGTCCTTATCCGAGAAGACTAGAGAGTCTAACCATTTGCAGATGTAATTACAAAGGCAGCACTTTCTCCTCAGTTATTTTAAAGACCCTGAGTGTTGGTCCGTCCGGACTTGAACTCACGACCTCCCGCGTGACAGCCCGGTGCTCAACCAACTGAGCCACCGGTGCGCGGTCAAGGGTTCGAATCCCGCAGAAGTCACCTGAAATGTTTCAACTGTCTGTAAGACACAATTGCTTAAATTAAGTGTCCAGAAAAGTGCAAAGATCACTTTTCCCGTTCATCTATTTCTTCATTCATTTAATAGGATCAACATTTCACTGACATTTCAGTACTATCTCCTTTTCTACAGTCGCAAGGCCAAATACTCTGTTTGTGCAAAGACGGAAGCCACACAACTATGAACGGAAAAAAGGATATACAAATTAATTTTGTTCGTCTTTGAAGCCACCTCCTTTCCCTAGTTTTAAAATAGAGGACCGGAAGAAAGCATTCGTTAGTTAGTTTGGATACCTCAAATAATCGTTTAAATTTGCCAAAAATGATAACTGATAGCAAATTGACGGGAATATAAGCAGACAAGACAACTAATTGTCCAGATTTAACTGAAGAGAGTGTAGTGTAACGTGAAGTGCTAGATTTCTATCCCATATGAACCATGTGAGCGTTAGCCCTACTGATGGAACTGGGCCCACGCAAGGACAGAGAAAAACTCTGACCAGGGTGGGAATTGAACCCACGACCTCAGTCGGTAGAGCGGCGGAGATCTAACCCGAAGGTCGTGGGTTCAATTTCCACCCTGGTCAGAGTTTTTCCCTGTCCTTGTGTGAGCCCAGTTCCATCAGTAGGGCTAACGCTCACATGGTTCATATGGGATAGAAATCTAGCACTTCACGTTACACTACACTCTCTTCAGTTAATTCTGTTTAAAATATAAGTGCTACACGGCCAACGTTTGTATAAACGTAACCTTTTCTTGTAATTGTCCAGATTGACTCGAATCGGTTCAGCTTTCAGTTTGCCTTTTGCTCGCAGCATATTTTTAGCTGTCGAAGTAGTTTAGTCGTATAATAACCATAACCTGTACGTTATGCAATAAATTATACATTGGTGAGACAGGTAGACGACTAGGTGACCGATTCCGCGAACACCTTCGCGATGTTGAGAAGAATGACAAGGATGCATCTAAGCCAGTCGCTCGCCATTTTAATCTGCCTAACCACTCCAAGAAACACATGGCTATCTGCGGCCTTTCCCTACATCTAGGTACGACGGAAAGCCGCAAGAATCTGGAACAAAAATTCATCTTTCAAATCGGCACCCTTAATCCTCACGGTATTAACGAACGCTTTTCATTTAACTAACTAATATATTCCTATTTTTCACGTTGCCATGTTACCACCAATAGCGTAGCTCCTACTCTACTATAAAAACTACACGTAACCCATAATCCCTCGATTCGCTCTGACGAAGGGCTAACGCTCGAAACGTCAGCTTTTAGAATCTCTGTACGGTGGCCAATTTACATTATCAACTCCGTTGATAAAACCAAATTTTAGTTTAGTCGTAGGCCGTTCATGTCCAGCTTCTAACATAGGTATCATGAAAAGAATTGTTAGTTTGTATCGCGCGCACGGGCGAAGAAAAGCACATTGAAAGGTAGGCCTAAGAATATTCAGGCGGCAGGATAGCAAACGAGTCTCCGAGTAAATGCACCGTAAAATACTATACCAACGTCCTAATTTCGTAGTCGAAGACGTCGGATCTAAAGGTCTCCAAAAACGCATGGGGAAATCACAACTACAAAGTCGTCTAAAACCCACACAGTTTGCGCTCCGATTGCACAGAAAACTCGAGGACAATTGTACGTAGAGGTAAGTGAAGTTTATTTCCACATTTACCGCTTACTTTAGCATTTATAAGCTCAAAGTTAATTTTACCATACTAAGTTTATATCATGAAATCGTATACCGAGCTTGGGGGGCCTGTGGCGAAATGAATACTTTGTAGCAGTAGAAAAGCGTGCAGGCAGCAAACTTGCATTGGCGTGTGCTCTAAAAACAAATTGCGATTTTGAGACGGCAATACCACATTATATTGACGGCTAGTTGGGAGAAAATATATTCCGTATTGGGCGGAGTCGCGAAGCTACCTGCGAAACGTATTTGTTTGCGTACGTCAGCAACCCAATTCAGTGCAACGACGTCAATTTCAACATTAGAACCAATCACAGGCCTCAAAAGTGAGACGGCAATACCACATGAACACAGCGGTCAAACGTCTACGCATGCCCAAATGGATAATTTTTTGCCAGCCGCGCGCCAATTTCCCGCGCAAAATTTTAAAGGAAAACATTGGAAACAACCGGTGTAACGCAAAATTTGCGAAACAAAATTGAAACGTTCATAGAAATCTGTAAAAGGAAACAAGAGAACGTAAAAGGAAAACTTAAGACTTTCCAGACACAAAGTTTATTAAATTACCGGTATTCTGTTGATTTACCATTTTGTTTTGAGCTTTACCAAAAAAGTTATACGTCTTCAAAAACGGCGTCATGCTGCGAGCTGACAGCGTAGTATATTTTTATTTGTTATTATTAATCATGCGATGCGTGACACCGGAAGCTGACGGCAAGCGCTGTGTAAACGAAGGGAAAACTCGTAAAGAAATTAAAAGAAAATGGCAGTTATTCGGCTTAGCTCAGACGAGCTGACAAAACATTGGCAAGGGCTCGAGGGATTCCGTCGGGATCGTGGATTTGTTTGCGGCATAGAAATGAAATCCATCGAAACAACAAACCATGTTCGTGTCCTTCATACCTATCCCTGAACGGTTTTACCAGGTATTCGAAAAGGATGGAAAAAACTTACCAGATTACAGACCTGGAAAAAACTGGTATTGTAAATACAAACTTGAGCCCGACAAAAGCTTCAGAGATCACGTTAAATACATTCCACGGAAAAGAAAGGACTCCAACAAACAGAAGGTAGAATACTTTTTAACTTTGACATTTCACGGATTATTTCTGTTAGCCCGTTGT
>OX421448.1:55696221-55708721 GCA_949126865.1 Montipora capitata
TTGATTCTGCCTCACCTTTCAGGTGACCTTTAAAGTGTGCCTTCATTTTTTCTCTGAGATGCTCCTCTTCTGTTACCTGCTAATGAATGTTTCTGTGCATAAAAAATTTCAGCCTCACAGCTTCTTTTCATGTGTATTTGTGATAAAAATTAAGGGACTCAAATATGATGAACACCAGCAGACAAGCCACACCTTTTTTCCAAAAATCGACGCAAGAAATTGGGGGTGCAGCTTATCTGCAGGAACATTTGAAAAAGCTAGGCTGCTTCCAGTGTCCAGTTTTCCATCTTCGCGTCCGATCTAATGCCTGGTTACTAAGGTAGGAATGTTCTGGCCATGTTCTTGTTGCAATGCAAAAATCTATGGAAACCTGTGGGAATGAAGAAATTCTCAGCAACAAATGCCAGAAAATGATCAATCATGTGTAAAAGTTGGTAGAAATGATGTTCATTAATTAAAGTGCTAAAATCGTGGGGAAGACTTTGAAGTGTTTTCTGTTGCAATGTTAATAGTGAGTTTACGTTCGATGAACAGTGGATGATGACTTCTAAAGACAATACTTTGGATTTCTTTTGATTTCTTTCAAAAAACATTTTTTTGCAAAATTTGAGCTGCTAAATTTGGGGTGTGGCTTATCTGCAGTTGTTTGTAAACGTTAAGCAGGAAAAGATTGCAAGAAAATAAGGCCCTGGAAGTCTATATTTTTCAGCCTTGTGAGCTATGTTGTGTGTCTATTTCTTTACCTGTTTACTTAGGCAATGGTCCAGTGATCTACACCTCAGAAAAGGAAGGAAGTGATGAATCAGGGGATGGGTCATTGCAGAAGCCATTCAAAACTGTGATGCGGGTATAAAAGAGATTTTATTTTATTGCGCATGTGATAAGTTCAGGAGATCATATGAATGTGAATGCATATCATGATTTATGGGCACTTGAAAGTTCTCAAAGTGGCGCTTTAAATGTTAGGTGAGTGCAATTTTAGAACTTTCAAAACATCATGAGTGACCATAATCATGAAATGCACAAGCAAGTTCATACGATTGTTTATGATATAGTCAACAAACTTAATCCATTGCTCTGTTTCCATAGCAATATTTGTATTGTAATCTATAACTTCTATTGCACTGTATAACCTATTTACATGAATGCATTCGTCATCAACCAATCAGAAATGTGATATTCTGTTGAGTATCTAGTGAGTTGATTTAAGATCTAAGTTGCATATATTCTTTCCTTTAGGCCCTTTTTGTTACTGAAAATGAAGAAGCACCACCTCAGATTATGGTTGATGGTAAAGATGAAGGAGAGGTGAATTAACTGGCATGTTAATAAAATCCTAATATAAGGCTGCATACCGTACTTATTCGGCTAAAAGCCGATCTCGGCTATAAGCCGAGACCCCAAACTTCTTCGTGCAAAAAATCAACTTGATTGACACAAATTGCAAATGCATAATACCCGGCTATAAGCCGAGACCCAAAGTTATTCGACTGGAAACCTTACAACCTTGCCTTTAAACTTAAAATAGCCGCCGAAGCAGAAGCTGTAGAAAATAACTCCGAGATCGCCAGAGAATACGGCATCAGCGAGTCGATGGTTCCGTCGCTGGAGGAAAGATCAGGCAAATCTGTTTAACGGCGAGCTCGATCAACTACTGTTGGCATGGTTTTCAGAGCAAAGAAGTCATGGTAAGATTTTCCCTTTAATGAGTATGTTTTTTTTGCTTGGAAAATGTCGCTTTAAACAAGAAGAAATCCACTCGTGCTTTCGTCTCAAGTTTGCTATGGTGTCATGTGAGAAGCTTGTTTACACGATCTGTGTCAACAGATGGTGCAATCTCAATCCCAGACTCTTCGTTCCTTCGAGTGGCGTGATATTCCAGAGTAGATGGTGGTTGATGGTGAGGCGTTCGTTCAAGGCTTGTGGCACCTCTATAACACACTCGACGACACAGAAGATGATGCAGTCTTCGACGAGAATATTCCAGAAGAAAAAAAAAGTGAAGACAAGGAAATGGATGACGAATTCGAGGCAGACAGCGAGGAAGAAGACCAGCGATAAGATCGATCCCGATCACACAACAACACAAACGGCTCCTTTACAAGCCACCAAATAATAAAAGTCCATATTAAACCAACAACAACTTCTCTTCATTTTACAAGTAATTTAGCTCGGCTTGTAAGTGAATACACGTTCATTTGTTACTGTTTTAATTTTCTGAGAAAATTCTTTTTATCAAAAATACTCGGCTATAAGCCAAGACCCCTTCTATGCCTTTAAATTTGCCCAAATTGAGTGTGGATTTGTGTGAAAATTGCTTGGCTTATAGCTGAATAAGTACGGTAATTTTATCAAAATTGTAGCTACTCTTTGTGGTGTGAAAAGTGCATTATAATTGCACTTTTAACCATTTTAGTGAAGTGCCTCTAATAGAGTTTTAATTTATCAGTTTTACTTCAAATGGTAGTAATAGAATTAAAACAGGTCTTTTGTTATGTATGGTAAGTAAGAAGAACTGCTTTTCAATGTTTGACTTGGTAGTCAAGGGCAATATATATATGGACAATAAATGGTCCCATGACTTGTTGACAAGGTTTAAAAAATCTGCTAACCAACTGACTTTTGTACTGTTGTTTAGTTTCATAAGAAAATCCCAGCAGTGAATTGAACTGGCAGTACTCAGAATTCAAAACGAGCTTAAATACATTATTGATATTCTTAAGCTATAGCGTGTATGTGTGTACTGTAAGCATAAGAGTGGCACACATAACATGTACTGGGATAGACCCATATCCCATGGTTATGAAGACCCTGCGCTGCGCGATGTGAGTGTGCACTATTTATGAGTCAATAAGTCATGAGTCAATGAGTCAATGAGTTAGTGCAGTTAACCGAACCATAAAATGAAAGCTAAAATTTCGGAGAGTGCTTAGGCCTAATCACTGAAAGGAGGGCTTAGGTTTAATCAATAAATTATTGCTATATTGACTGTGAGTCTCATTGACGCATTGTTTTATTGACTCATAAAACAAGGGACCTCATGCGATGTGGACGGATTTCTGAATGCATGACAGATCCCGGAACATTTGATTTTTTGTTTGGCTAATGACTCAATATTTATTTGACATGTATCTTTTGCAGAGGTATGAAAAGCTTGCCAAGGCACAGTTGAAGAAGGTCACAAAGTTGTATGCACAAGAGAAAAAGAAGTCTGAAGAACGAGAGAAAAAAGAGGTAATTTAAAATTTGTTAACCCATTAAGTCCTAAACCACCCTCCGTTGACCAGTAAAATCATGAGACGTTTAGCCCGCCGCACACTGGAGCTATCAGCTTAGCAAAGTTTCACTCATGACTGTTGGCATAACCAAGTTTCCTCAGTGTGTGGTGGTGTTTTGAGCACTAATGTTTGCGTGTGCCATCGGCGCCCACTATTCAACATACTGAATAATCTCGTGCATGAGGGAACATTTCCTCCACGTTTGTGGATGTGCAAAGCTATCAGCTTACAATATGAGGCGAAAGTGCAAGGGTGTGACAAATATTTTCAAATCAAAATCGCACTAGCAGTGTTGATGCCCCCACTTTGATTTGAAAATATAACACACATGCGTATTTGCCTCATATTGTAAACTGATAGCTTTGCCTGTGTGCACACTTGTGCACAAATTATTCAACATGTTGAATATTCAGCGCATGAACATTTGCATTCAAAACACTAGTGCACACTGAGGGAACTTGCTTATGTCAACAGTCACAAGTGAAACTTTGCTAAGCTGATAGCTCTAGTGTGCAGCAGGCTTTAGACAGAGTAAAATGTACAAAGTCTCGCTCCTAGGAGGCAATGGGTTAAATAAGATTTTAATTTTTTTCCCATCAATTTTCAACTTAAGTAAAGGAGGCCATGAATGTCGCTGTAAAAAAGTTATGTAACCCATTCTAATCAACAAGAAAGTCAAAGTAACATTTTTGCTTTTAATACTGTCTTTACTCTTGTGTTTATATTTTGTTTGATATTAATTTATCTAGTTATCCTGGAATTGTTTTGTAAGCTTCTCTAGGTTATAACTTTGCACATGCCTGTGTATAACGTTGTAATTGCAATTTTCGTTTGAATCACTCTTTGTAACTGATGATTTGACTCGCATTAATACATGTCTTGAATATAAAAATGTTGTGACCTTCTTAAAGATTGCGGTTTATCTTTTTGTCCTGATAGGCTGAAAAAGCTCAGCAGAGGGAAAAGAATCTTGAGGAAGCCAAGAAAATAACAATCAAAGAAGATGAGACTTTGCCACCAGCAAAGAGGGTGAGTGAGCAACTTCTATGCAAGTGGGCTTGTGTCTATGTTACCAAGTTAAATTTAAGTTAAGGTTATTTTTAATTTAACCTAGGTTGATTTTTTTTTAACCTAGGTCAAATTTTTTCAACCTAGGTTATTATGAACTGTCTAAAAAAAATTTCCCTTTTTTGGGGATGTACCGTAAAAGTCCATGTATAAGCGGCACCCGTAGATAAGCCGCACCCCCAATTTGGAACCTCAAATTTAAAAAAATAATGGAGACAACAAACTTTGAAGTTCCAATGAAGTTCTGTTAGTAAACAAACAAGGACAAACATCTACGGTTTCAAAACACTGACACTGTGGTTTTTACGAGCTTTCATATCAATTAAGTCTTTCCATAGCGACATTTCACTTGTCATACCTTTATCTTGTGAGTTTACTTTAAATCTTAAGATGCTCCCTCCATGCGATTATTTGTTTCAAGCAGCTCAGTGAAGTTGAATATTCGAAGGCGATTGAAATGATATGCACAAGTGCTTAGTTGCCAAGCTTTGAAATGTGGAGAGGAGTCTGGGCATCACAATGAAATGGTTGGCCATTTACCTCGCAAGAACTCGCAAATTATGTCTTGGTATTTTTTCGCACGTGGCGAAAGATATGTGTCAAAGTGACCATTGTAGCAAACAGCTGTGAGGAATGGAGGTTGCCTGTAGGTTGGTGTTCAGTTGTTCGAGTAAAGTGTGAACACTTCAAGATAGAAACGGCTCCTTTAGGACCCACCGCTCATGAAAAAGGCAATGATCAACAACAACGTGCTTTCAGTTTGTTATTATGTTTATTCAGTGACATCTTGAGAAGTTTTTATGAATATTAATTGAACCTTAGTAAACTCCAACCTCAGGTGTTTCCGTAGATAAACCGCACCCCCGATTTTTTATTTGACTTTGAGAAAAAAGGTGCAGCTTATACATGGACTTTTACGGTAATAAAAAAAATTGGGGCCTAGAATTTTAAGGGGGGATAAAACAGAAAGTAATGAAGAGAGAGAGATTAATTACAGTGCAACACGCCTTACTGTGGCCACCTAACAACATTTTTTACAAATTGTTCGCCAAACAGGATGTGTGAATTTGATTGACATTCATGCCTCCTTGCAAAGGTCGCACCCAGGTGTAAGTTGAACACCATTGCGTGGGTTGTTGAGTTGACGTATTTACCCATAATTGTCAAATGTGAAAATTTGTTGGGTGGCCACGGTATGGCGCGTTGCACTGGAAATCCCTCCTCCATCTTTCCCCTGCTTCCGTTCTTCATCCAGTTACCGTCTCTCCCTTTTCTTCCCTTCTTCGTCACTGTCCCTTACATTACTACCAACGGACTGCGCCACTTACCTGGAGTTTCCACAACATTCCATGCCACTCCAAGGATTTGAACCCTTGCACCCATTTGACATCCAAGATCTCCTCTGAATTAACCTCTAAGCCATCAAATCAGCAACTGAAATCCACTAGAAATTTCTACTACCAATGAGTTTATAGCTATTTCCAAGCCTTCACGACAACCACCATTTCACACATGCGTAAATGACATACATGTAAAGTGGGACTTTACTCCACAGTTCCTGGTATATGGCTGGCTGCTGATGGAATTTTATGAAGGATTGAAAGGGTGGCTAAATTTATCTGAAGAAGAAAATGTTCTGAGTCTCCAGTGTAACAAAAGCAAAATTGTTAGCAAGAAGTGGGCTCTTGATTCTGAAGGATAAATCGTCAAATATTGTATGAAGTTTATTTACCTCGCTATGCAAAATATATGTACACCAGGAACAGGCCTTCTGATAGGGTGCGATGAAAAAATGCAAACTGTGCGAAATTTGCAGGGTAGATTATGCTATTAGAAAGGTCAATTATGCGATAAATATTGTAAATTTTGCGATTTTTTTCTGAGCAATTTTAAGCTTGTTTTTCAAGGTTTCAGGATAAAAAAAACACGTTTTTACTGCCCTAAAGACATTTTGAACATAAGGGAACAGTAATTATGAATCTTGATCGACATTAGTTGGGACAAGTAAAAAAAAATGAGGTCTTCTGCACTATTGGTGCACCACGTTAAAAGTTAAAAGGACACAGCTAACTTGCCAAATGAATGATCAATAATTATTAATATTCCTGCATGCTACGACTAGCTTCTTACACTTTGTTTGTGTGCAGGATTATATTTCTGAACAGAGTTGCTAATCTGAACAAAGGGCGTGTTTGTGTTACACAAATAGGAGACTCTTTAAGAATGAGCCTCGTACCAGGCCCCCCACATGCAAAATAACGCCTTGCACTTCGAATATTTACGAAATTGAAGGTAACAAAAGCTTTTTAGACGTTTTCCAAGGTAAATCATCTTTAAAATGGCGTTTTTATGCAGGAACTCCTTAGAAACTTGTTAATTTATGTTTTATTTTATGAATTTTGTGCATTCTTTTTTTGATTATGCGATTTTTCGTGAATTGTGCGATTGGATGCGATTTGAGGTTGATTGTGCGAAATCGCACCATTGCATAATACAGTATCAGAAGGCCTGCAGGAACAAGGTGTCATTTCTAGTCATAATAGCAAACCGATTTTTCTTTCTCATTTTCAAATAGATCTTATTGATTTTCATAAATAACCTGTAACTGTTCTAAGGAGCATACAGTGTAAATGGTTCTCTTCATGTTGAAAATCGTTACTCAAAGTATTAGTGGCTATTTTCTCTCAGATGTAAGGAAACATCAGGGGTTGCTACTGGAACAACTATTCTGGATGGTGCAATTTCGGTTGAAGTTTTAATGTGACAAAGGAAAATATTTTGTGAGTTAGCACTGTGAAAAAAGGATGGTGGTACGGGCAAATAAAACAACGAAAGATAACCTTTGCAGTTTAATTAAAGAAAAGAACTTGTCACCAAACCTTTGGTGTCATTATCTTGGAGAAACTGCTTTTAAAAAAAATATAACCATTTTAATTAAAGAAAAGAACTTGTCACCAAACCTTTGGTGTCATTATCTTGGAGAAACTGCTTGTAAAAAAAATTTAACCATTCACGCAAACATTGCCAAAATGCTGTATG
Source organism: Montipora capitata (assembly GCA_949126865.1). NCBI lineage: Eukaryota > Metazoa > Cnidaria > Anthozoa > Scleractinia > Acroporidae > Montipora > Montipora capitata. The sequence goes on from OX421448.1 coordinate 55,703,607, forward strand.
AAGGGGTTTTCGGAATCTCTCAGAGAAAAGAAATCAAAAGGCCACAAATGAGTGGACAAGTCACAGCTACATCAAATACAGAAGTCTAAGGACCCATTTCAAATAGAGCTGATAAACAGTATTTAAGTCTAAGCACCAATTAAAGAACAGTTAGCTTTCAATAACTGTGATTTAGGGTTAGTCTGCAGTCTGTGGATTGCAATTTGCAAGTGTCAGACACTGCTCTCCTTCCATGTCTGGCTCATCCACTTTTTCAAATTATTTACATCCCCCTTCCCCTCCCTACGGGGCCTGTCCCTGGAAACCTGCAAGCAGGAACCACCCCAAAGCAGCTGCTAACTGGCACCATCACACTGGAGCAGGGACCAATGGAAGAGACACTTACCTGACCAGATACTTACCTCTACGACCAAGTAGCCCCAGGACTGGAAAGATGGGGCTTAATGAATCTGCAACAGTTTCCAAAAATGGCCCTCAAAGATGAGCAGAGATTGCATGGCCATGCACAAGAAAGCCCTGCTGGATTTTGGGGCACCCCCAAAATAATGGCACACACATTTGGCAGGAAAAGGTCACACGCTGCATTGGCTTGAGATTAACCTTGCCTAAATTACATTTAGCCTCATTAACTATTCTAACAAAATGTAACTTTTGCAATGATTTTCAAGGTATAAAATTAATGCATTGATTCATTATTAATGAGGGTTTACTGTTGTATTCTTCTTACAGATAAGGATAAGAGAGTCTGTCACCCATCGTGATCAGAGATTGAAGGTCTTTGGCTGGGTTCATAGACTTAGGCGACAGGGCAAAAACCTGATGTTTATTGTACTTAGAGATGGAACTGGATTTCTACAGTGTGTCTTATCTGATCAGTTGGTGAGTGAAGGTTGTCGACTCAAAGTTATGATACTTTTTTTTATCTGTAATCTGTTATCTGTGTGTTCATCATCATCACCAGCTTCTTACTTTATCATCTTCTTGATCTTCACTGTCATTGTGATCTTCATAGTCATCTTCGTCTTTATCATCATCATCTTCTTCTTAGAGAATTTCATTTTAAAATTATTTTAAACCTTATTGTCTTCACAAACGAGAAATGCTTTGTTGCGGCATGGCTTGATTTGCCGATCTTTGCTTTCTCCCAATTAACAGAAGTTGAATCCTTAGAGCATAATATTTAATTTTATTCTTTTCGTGTAAAGTATCATCTAATTTTTGGAAACATGTCTTGTACATGTATGTGTTATAACATCTTTGTTGAAACCTTAAAGATGTAATTTTTGGTAAGTTTGATGTTGTAGATGATTTTCTCCTGTTTAATCATATTTTACTTTTGGGTAAGTTTTATATTTACTCTCAGAAAAGCCAGTCTGAGAATGGTATACCTTCTCCTCAGGGTTTTATCGCCAGGACAGGGCATATTTATAACATCAAACTCCACATGCATATTGCCAGGAAAAGAAAAAAAAAATCATTTTCAAAAGTGGGAAAAGTTAATTAGTGTTTTTTTCCCGATAAGTACTGTAAAGTTTAAAGTGAAGTCATTGTATTCTATATGCTAGGAACTGTATTGCTGTAATAGCTTTTGTGTGTGTTTAGTTATACATCTATCTATTTGTACTATGTGATGATGTGTGTCTTTTTTATGCCTTTTTAAAATATTTTATTTTGTATGTAAGTGTGAGAAATTCTTTAATCAAAAATTACTAGTAAAATAAAATCTTCATCTTCAATCAATAATGATAATTATTATTATTCTCCCACTTGCTTATGCACATTGCTGTGTCATCCACATTCTCCACTCCTGGTCTGTCTTTACTGTGCTAATAAGAGTCAAGGGAAGGAGACAATCCCTCCTCCTTAACTTGCCATCAGGCATTCTTTTCTTTAGGGAGGGTGGAAAAAGTATGCCTGATACAATTTCTTAATGAGTTGTCTTTTGCCTACCTGTCAAAAGATCATGACTGTTATCTTGTGTCATGCGAGCCAATCAGATTTTACTGGAAATCACTTTCATGTTGCGATTCAAAAAGAAAATCTCTCGCTGACATGTCAGCGAAGTCAAAATTTATTGTTTTATGACCAATAAGAGAAAAAGTCAGAATCTGGCTTTTGAACGTGTAATCCAACAAGTAAATGTATCATGCCCTCCTTCCACTAGATGAAACGTAGGGTGGGAGGGTATGATTTCAGGCTAACACCTCCACAGTCCATGCAGTAGTTCCAACTGCTATTACATGTATTTTATTGTCTTAATTGATTTTTAGTGTCAGACCTATGAGGCTGTTACGTTGTCCACCGAAGCATCTGTGTGTCTTTATGGTGTCATCAAAGAGCTCCCTGAGGGCAAAACAGTGAGTAAATAACTTGTTGTATGAATTGGTTAGATCTGGACAGGTTTGAGGAATAATAAGTTTAACAAAGTTCTGAAAAATCATTTAAGACCTAACGTACCTGCACTGGCTCTTGAGTACCTTTTACATAAGTAGCTAATATAAGCTAATGTCTTCGAGACCACAATGCAACAAAATACAATCCTCATACAATAAAATGCTAAAATTAAAAATAATTATGCTTAGCTATATACATTATAAAACTAATTGTAATGTGACTAAAATGACTGCATTTAATACATTGAGTGCATTTTTTATGCTTTTTGCGTTGGTAGGGACCTACAAGTAGCATGACAAGTTTGAAAAAACAAGATTTTAATTTGCATAATTGCAGTGACTTTTTACATTCTAACTCATCCTACTTGTAAAATGTGTACTAAAAGTTCATCATCTTCATCATATCTTTTATTTACCCTTGGATATTAGAGTAGCTTGGCCAGTGTAGCTAGTATCTCTAGGCATTTACCCTCCTAACCATGTTATACCAATGATATACATGTAACACAGAGGACAGACCACAACACCAGGAACTGGACCATGCCCTAATCTTTGTTAAGGAATTAAACCAACTGTTGTTATGCAAGAAAATGGGCATTTCATCATCATCATCATGATCATCATCATCATCATCAATCCAATTTTGATCCAGATTTACCCCACTTTGTCAGCAATCTTTCTAACTCCCACTCTCCATCTCGCTATCTTGCATTTCATGTTGTTTTATAGAAGAGAACATGCAGCATTCTCATTGCTTGTTAAACCAGTAATATTATAAATTAGTATCACCCAACTAGTGGACTAATGCAAATCCTGCATTTTGATTGGCTACGCTACTAGATGACTATTAGTAATAGTCCTCGAGTATCGAAAAGTGTAGCGCTTTCTTTCGTTTTACCCGGCCAAATAACTTGCATTCGCTAACTTTGTTATTGCTTTTTCTGTCCAACTAGTTGGGTGATACTAAAACAATTAGACCCTTCGCCCTCAAGGGCCACGGGTCTAATTGTTAATTATACTTCATTGAGTGTCCTCTTTGGCCTTATTGTTTTGTAAGGTCCACACTTTCATATTTACTGTATGTAGTTTCTTGTCATTCATGTCATTGGTGCCTTTAAGGAGAAGAAGCTGAGCTGACTTATCAAACATGTATACTAAATATATTTTCCTTGCGCAATGGAGTAGGGATGGCGCAGTGGTGAGAGCACTTGACTCCCACCAATGTGGCCCGGGTTCAACTCCCATATTTGGTGTCACGTGTGGGTTCAGTTTATTGGTTCTGTACACTGCTCCAAGAGGTTTTTTTCTGGGTACTCCAGTCTCCCTCTCTCCTCAAAAACCAACAGTTGACTTGATAAGAGCTATTTTGGTTTGATTTCTGTCAGTGTCCCAAATTAATGCCTCAGTGCTAAAAAAACACTTGACACTTAAAAATAAAGTTCATGATTATTATTATCATCATCATTATTATTATTATTATTATTATTATTATTATTATTATTATTATTATTACTACTAAATTACGCTAGCCACCAAGGTAAGCTATGTCTCTCTTAAATTACCAGGCTCCTGGAGGCCATGAAATGGCTGTGGACTTCTGGGAACTGGTTGGAGAATCCCCCGCTGGTGGATTGGATAACTTGGTGAATGAGGTTGGTTAATTAATGAAACAGTTATGTAAGAATTACGTTGACCAGCCAGACAAGGCACTAGCTTTATTTTTTTAGTATTAGGGTCAAAATCAGAATAGCAAGCTTAACTATTTTAGTCAAACATTCATCTAAGAGGATCAGTGAATTAATAAAAAAAGTCAATTACTGTGTGCAAAATGTTTTAACAGAGCTCGAAATAGCGACTCACTGGTCGCCAATGCAAGCAAAAATTGAGTGCTGGCAACTAGATTTTCAGAACTGGTCGCCAGCTGGCGAATCACGTTTTGTGTGATAACCCAGGATAAACAGTAGACAACTTCTGTATTTGAATCTTTATATTATGAAATCATTCGGAACTGGTATCTAGAACACGACTCACCTTTCTTCTCCCACTAAAATAATTTCTAAATACCCATTTCCTTTGTTCCAAAATGTAAAGTAACTAATTTTATGCACTGGATAATCTTCCACATACTGTGTTAGCAGTGGTATGTTAAAAATTGCTGGGAGCTGAGCTATATATTTTGGTGACTCCTTTAATTGAAGTGAGATCAGCCCACTGCTGAAGGGATTGCTGTCTGTCTAATTCACTCAGTAATTTAATGTGTGCAAACTGTAACCCACACAACAGGAATTCTTTTGTTTCTGCTCACCAGGAATCTGCCATTGACACTCAACTTGACAACAGGCACATAATGCTCAGAGGTGATACGGTAAGACAACATCTTGGCTTTCAATTCTATAGAACGAGATGGTAAATGTCAATGAGTTACCAAGGTACAGTTTGGTCATTGTAAAAGTGAAATTTAATAACAAAAGTATGCTATACTTTGATAGTGGTTTCAGTCCTTCAATTTCATAGGAGAACAATAATTTGTCACCTCAACCTAGTTTAAGGACGTTCGCGCCAAAATCTTCCTACGGTGAGGTTTTTTTTATTATTTTCTCGCCTAGAGTTAGGTCATAAGGTACTTACTCCAAAAATGAAAAAAAAATGGGGGTCACCGACTTTGTTTCGGAGAAAATGGCAGTGGAAAACTGCCTTAATTTAGAGAAATCGGTCATAATAG
>OX421448.1:55713721-55718721 GCA_949126865.1 Montipora capitata
AGTTGGGCTTCCTGTGCATTTCATTGAATTGCCTAGTGAAAATTTAATTAAACTAGAGTACTTTTCAGTGGGGTAGTTTCAATTTTCTTATGTCTTATAAAAAGTTAGCATCATCTGGTTTTTAAAGACCGCAAGTGTCTGTCTGACCAGAGTTGAACCCACAACCTCTGATGCAATATAGTCTGATGCTTTAGCAATTGATTCAACAGGGGTTTAATTATAACAGTCAGTGCACCTTACTAGCCCAGTCTGGTCCCTAAATTACAGAGAATCCTGCTTTGAGTGACATTTCCCTTTTTGTCAACTCAACAGATACACTCATGTTGAAGCAGAATGCCCTTTCATAAGTTTTGATGATCTTCTGGACAGAGTAGAGGACTTGGTATGAATATTTAATTGACTCATTTAATCACTTTGGTAATTACAGCTGTGATTATTGCAATCTTGTAATAACAATTGTCAACCTTATGAATGTTGATAATTGTTTCAAGGTTTGCCCTACGAGTGTTTTTGAAAGAGCTTTGTTAATCATTTCATTCTTGTTTCCTTCATGGATCTGTGTCAAAGGAACTTTTTTAAAGCTACAACTCAAAAGTTGAATCTGGCCCCAGTTGTTGAAAAGGTGGATAACACTATCCACTGGATAACTCACACTATCCATTGGAAAGTGTAATTGGTTTTGCTATGGCTAATTCACTGGATAGTGATTTATCCAGTGGATAGCACTATCCATTGTTTGAACAACCGAGGCCTGGTGGCTTACAGGATCAAATTTTAAGTCAAGTCTGCCTGCCAGGCACTTATCTCTTGTGTTTGATCATATCATTTCATGTAAAATAATGTACATGTCGTTAAAGGGAACCTCCACTAAAACAACAAAATAACTTTAAACCACAGAACTTAATGTTTACAATTGGAATTGCTCAATCATTTTCCAATGAAAGCGTTTGTATTCGAGAGAAATAAATTCCAAAAACGCTTATTTGGCTTTCAAATGTCCCGGGCGCCGCCATCTTGAATAATTGTGACGTAACTTGGTTGCCCTATTGTTCCAGAACAATCGCTCTTTGTATCAGAACAATAGGGCAACCAAGTTACGTCACAATTATTCAAGATGGCGGCGCCCGGGAAATTTGAAAGCCAAAATAAGCGGTTTTGGAATTTATTTTTCTCGAATACAAATGCTTTCATTGGAAAAAGATTGAGCAATTCCAATTGTAAACATTATGTTCTGTGGTTTAAAGTTATTTTGTTGTTTTAGTGGAGGTTCCCTTTAAAATAAGACCTGTTCGCCAACTCTTGAAAATTAACATATTGACTGACGATTCGAACTGTTGACATGCAGCTATCTTTTTGGTGAAATGACTTTCAAACTTGTTTGGGCAGAGCATGATATAAATTAAAATAGCAGGTTGCCATTTAACATTTATTGTTTCAGGTTTGTGATGTTGTTGATAGAGTGTTAAAGTCTCCCAATGCAGAAGTACTGAAAGAATTGAATCCAGTAAGTACTATGTTACATTAAATCAATCAGAGTTATTACATCAAGGTGAATAGCTTACTGCAGTTTGTCAGGAATACAGAGCTACATGTACATTGTACCTTGGTCATCCTGAAGAAATTGAATATCATTTGTGTTGTCTAGCTGCTACTACAGTACCGTGCAAAAGTAAGTTGACAGTCTCGAATCAATCCTCGCGAGAATTGACAATCGAGTCAAGGATCGAGACTCGATTCACTCAAAATCAAACTTGATCCTCAACACTCAATTCTCACAAAATCACCGACCTGAAACATTGTCAATTATTCATACTCGATTGAACTTTCACGAAAGCATTACTCCTGGATTAAATAACAACAGGAACTGTTGAATAAGAAAACGAGATAGTGGCTATTTTTCCTGTGAGTCCTCTCTTCAAAACTACAATCTTATGTTGTGGATTAAAATATAAAAGCAAAACAGTGAGCTTTACCGCGCGATGGATTTTATTGTGAATCAAATGTAAATTTCCATTGTAATCATTGAGAAACATTTGCATACTGTGCACCCAACCCAGTAACGCAACAATTCATGTATTTTTACATCTTTCCTTAAATGCAATGATCTGAAGGAAAATTATATTGGTCGAATCTCGGTGCTAGACTTGTTCAGCGGTATCAGGTGTTTCATTCTTTGAAAACAACAAGCATTGCAAGCTAACCGAGAATGGCATCCTCGCAGGACGAAGTACATGTTGCAAAAGCTGTTCCATCCAACTTTTGATACCTCGAGTTGAGAGTTTGTATCAGGGCAATATGTTGTCTTTTTCTCTTCTCCTGCCTTTTTTGTAAATAATATTTCCCCAATTAACCTGATCCCAGTGACAATGAAACAGTGGTTTTCTGCTGTTTTCTGCATTACTCCTGAACAACATTCTCTGAGAAACTTTGGCAGGCTTTTCTTTTATTCGTATTCCCAGTTGCATTTTTGCTATTAGTCTATCAAGGAATCAGTCAAGCGACCAGCTCATTAAATTCTCGACTCGATTCTCGATTGTCTTTCCTCGATCCTCGATCCTCAATCCTTTATCCTTGGGAGAATCAAGGATCAAGGATCGAGTCGAGATTGGTGAAAAGTAACAACTATCCCCAGTCATGTCGCATTGAGCGCTACACAAGTTGTTTGTATTAGATGGTACGTTAGTCACCATTGGCTTAGTCCAAAGTCCAAAGTATCACTCTCTGAGCTATTTAGTTTACTGTAAAGAGTACCTGTACTTTTAACAAATTTTATTCCCACCTACCCTCCCTACGGAGGTTTTGTTGTCATCAAGTTCAATAAATTTGGGTCCACCTCTCAGTACACGCGTCTGTTAAGTCTCGCAGGGACTTCCCCAAGCTTCGGTGTTTTCATGCTATGCCATTTTACGCTCTCCATCTGCCTCTATCATGGAGTGGTGTTCCCCCCTTTTACACCAACGTTGTCTTTTGCATTTTGTGGTTGAAGTGTGTCTTAAATATAAATTCCAGTGAGAACTGCATCATTAAGTTGTGATAAAAAAGCGAAATTCCACTTTCTAAAACTTTTTGCTCAACTGGAATTTCCTGGGAGAAGGACCTGAGCCTCTTTTTTTATTTATTTTTTTTTGTGTGCATGTATTATGACATTATGACTGGTGTTCTCTCTTGGCAAATTATAGCAGTGACTGTATGAATAAAATAATTAAATGTATATACTTGAAGTACAGGTTATAGATGAAAGGGAGAAATGATCCTCACAATTGACTGGACAATTTGAGCGATATTATTAAACACTTAATGACTGGTCCCGAGGGAAACAGTTCATTTTGTTTCCCGAGAATCTCAATGTTTCCCCGAGATGCAGCCACTGTTCCCCGAGGGACCAGTCATTAAGTGATTTGTTATATAGCACAAAAAGAAAAACGTGCAATGGCAACAACAACGGTGGTCGTCAGTCAACATTCATGGATAACAGTGCACTGTTACCCTCTGACGTGATAGATTTTGCACTGTTGCCTGCTTGGAGACTTTTGGCAGGTAACAGTTTTATTGTTAGATGTCATGTAACCTCAAAGTAACCAGTGAGAGCGCTGGCTGCTGGGGCGAAAAGATTCAGCTATATATCAATGTCTCTCACAGACACCTGAAAATGTTAGGTGGCTTTAAAGGGATTTGAACCCATGACCTCTGCAACGCCGGTGCAACGCACTACCAACTGAGCTATGAAGCCACTCAGTTGGGGCAGGTCAATATGTTGGGTTCATGTGTTCCTATGAAAGGACTTGATGAATAAAATTGACTCTGCAAGCAAAAAGAGCCTTTTCTGCACAGAAACATTAACCAAAGAAAAGCTTCCCAACAATATTAATATCATCCATTGATAGTACCCTTGCCTTAAGTTTGTTTTTTTTTTTTCCTTTTTTTTTTAGAATTTCAAGCCCCCAAAAAGGCCTTTCAAGTGAGTTTCTGTTCCTCACATGAATTAACTTTTTTTGTTGGCCGTGTAGGTTTCACTGCATTTACCCCTTTTTTCTGCTGCAGGAGAATGAATTATGCTGATGCTATTGTGTACCTAAAAGAGAATAAAATCACAAAGGAAGATGGCACGTTTTATGAATTTGGAGAGGTACGTTTCTTAAGTTGGAAAGTTTGAAAGAAAAACTTGCATTCAACTTTATAACAAATTATCATCATCATTGTTATCGTCGTCGTCATCATCATTGTTATTATTATTATTATTATTATTATTATTATTATTATTATTATTATTATTATTATTATTAAATGGTTTTAATTCAGTGATTGGGGCCTTTCTGCACTGGTGATAAAATTGTTTATTTTGGCAAATTTGCGGTCCGAATCTGGGTTTTACAAGTGCAGATGGATTGTCCTGACTTGACAATTTTTGGTCGAAGCAGACAAATTTTCAAAGATGCTGCGGACCAATTTTGTCCCTGGTAAAAACAGGACAAGAATTGGTCAAATGAAAAAATGGAGGGATACAGTCACGCAAACATGTATTTTGGCGTGTCACGGCCAGTCGCAATGTTTTCAAAAGCACTCCTGGAATTCTCTGGTTGACGTAGTGAATCTCAAACCAAGACTGGTTAGGTCTCGGAAGGCTCCAGAATTATGGATTGCATCTGAGAGCCAGAGATATCTGTCTCCCACCAGGGGAGGAATGAATAGTATCCCATAATGCATGGCATCTCCTTTTATACTATCAACTCAAATTGTGATGCAATCAGTAGCTTCCAGCCACAACGCGGAGGTGAGCAGTGCTGGAAACCACCTGAATGTGTTTACAAACAGACCTTGGTGTCAAGGCTTTGGTTCTTAGAGAAGTACATTTATTACACTTTTATTGCATGTCGGAAGAAAAAATTGGTGTCAATTTCAATGATTTTTCGTGTGCTACGTTGAAATGTAGGGAAGCTCATGTGAGCTATATCGAGTGCTTGAGTGGAAGGTGATGATGCGTGATAACCGATGTTGTTGAA
>OX421448.1:55723721-55726221 GCA_949126865.1 Montipora capitata
TAAAATCGATCGCGTGCCGTTAGAAATTTTCTTGATATCATTTACTGTCCACTTATGGGAGGATATTTTTGACCCTGTGCACCCCAAATAGGTCTCAGTGTCCACTTATGGGAGGTTAAATGTGTAGTGTTTAGAGGAGAAATCGCTGGGACCGCAGTTTGGTGTCTGTATTTGGGAGGTGTCCACTAGTGGAGGTTTAACTGTATTGAATATACAAGAAATTGAAGTACTTGTTAATAGGGAGCTAAGCATGCACGTTTTGAGACGAGGACAGTGGTGTCTCCCAGATTTGTATACTAATCATCTCTAATGGAGAAAAGGTACTTGGCAATGTAGATGTGGTTGTGTGAAGACAAGTTAAAAGGGAAGACAGCTCAATTTTGGTTGCCATCAGCGAGTAAAAAAAACATGTGCTTAAGCTCCCTAATGATTTTGAGAAACAGACGTGTAAAAACTAGCAATATAATGTTAATTTTCAACATATTGGCGACCTCATGACGCCATTATCAAGGAGTTGGAAAAGAATATTTGAGTTCATTATTAACAAATATGCAAATTTGGAGCATATTCATTTCCAACTCCTTGATAATGGCGTCATGAGGTCACTAAAACCCCGGAAATTTAATATGATATAGCTAGTTTTTACATGTCTTCATTGAAATACTGCACAAGAGTAACCAGCGCGGGGTTGCATGCTGTCCTGTGCTCCAGTTAGTTGAAGTCATTTTGTAACACATAATCTGTAAAGCCCTCTTTATTGAATGTGCAGCCCTGCAAAACAACCACTTTGGAAAATCAGTTAATTACTTCTGGTCAATCTTACCCAATTGTGAAAGAAGTAATCTGCACAACTGCTAGCAAAAGCATGCCCAAAAATTTAGGCCTTGTCAAAAAATGTGAAATGTGTAATTATTATTACACACATAATTATTCTGAAGTTTTAGACTTGAACCATTAAAATTACCAGTCTTACGAGCACCAAGTCTATTTGTTTTGCCCTAAAAATTTATCAGCCCAGTTATTTTACTGGTAATTCATTTCCAGTGCATTAAAATAACGACCTAAGCAAAACCATTTGCTCGAAAAAATTCCTTCTAGCAAGCATGGCATTTTTCATATGAAAAAAACAAAAAGGCTCGACTTCAAGTTTATCATTTAGATGATTAAATCGTCTGGCGTTAGACAGAGTAAAATACCAAGTATAGCCGGTTTAGGGGTGAATGGGTTAATATTTCCATCAAAACACATCTGAGAACAAATTAACTATTTACACTAACCTCTAAGAACCTTGTTGTAAACAATGTATGCATTTCTAAATTTTACATTGGATGTAATTACTTCATACTAACCTTCACATACAACCAGTATTTTAACATTTGAATTTTTCGGGGACATGTATTGTTGACCATTAATTGATCAAGTCACATGTGATGACAGACGAAAAAGTGAATTTTCACCAAAATTTATGTCCCAACATAAAAAAAAGAAATTGTACCCCAGAGGACAGGATTATCGATCTGAAAGCTTATTCTACACAATAAACTGCAAAAACACTAGAAATTGTCTTCAGCACTTTTAGGGGTTGACAAAGCAGCTTTGTAGCCAATAGAAAAACATGACCAACCCTTGGGTATTTTAGACTTGTGTGAACTTAGCCCTGGCACAAGTGATGTTACTTTTCTTTTTCCTCCAATCTCATGTCTTGTGCATCAAATCTACTTTAGTTGGATTTCAAATATTTTTCAGTGTGTAAGATCCAAAAGAAAAGGAATTGTACATGTTAGTGAAAGATTAACCTTTTTGTATAACTGCTTTAAACCAGGAATTAATGATATTTAAGAACTTTTGCATTGCTTATCGTTGGCAGCTATTTTATTTTATAACAATAATAAATCCTTGTGTATTATAATCTCAGTGATGACTGGTGGATATTAATATTGGCCTCTTTCAACTTGCAAACATGTTAAGTTAACACAATAACACAAAATATTTTTGAATTTGAATCAAGCACACTTTCAACTTCTTTTAACATTGAACAATTTAGGTAACATTATGGTCTTTGCCCAACACCACCTGCTAAGTCATAAACTACTTGGGACACAGCCAGTGCCAAGGAGTCAGCAGCATCTCGTGAGTTGGCTTCAGCATAAACACGGACCACATCTTCAGTACCAGACGGTCGCACAAAGGACCTTGCCCTTGTATATCCCAAAACAAGCCTATCAATTTCATCTTGAAGCCCTTCAGGAGCTGTAACCTTTCTCTCAGCATCTGTGGTCTTGATCACATTGCGATCCTTGATGGTAACCTTCCTCTGCCGATTTGGGAGGTCAGTGTAGGCAGCACTCCAGTCTTCTAGACTCCACCCTTTCTCATGGAGGATGCTTTCGACCACTAGCATGTCACTCAAAGCATCACCTACAGTTTGGTTGACAAGATCTATGAAGCTTAAAACCTGCTTTGCAGCTTTTCTTGTCTCCGAGCTGGTATCTTCTGCCTC
>OX421448.1:55736221-55768721 GCA_949126865.1 Montipora capitata
TAAAGGTGGTCGCCATTTCTGAAAGTGGCTATAAGTGCTCCACCGCTAGAAGATTAGACACTTAAATAAACTTCCTTTCCTTTTGTTTCATCCAACACGGCGGCTTGGTGAACTGTCGCGCGCGCCAAAAGAGGTATCTTGCGCTTCTTGTAAGACTCTTTCACTGTAGGGTACATTGTAGGGTACACTTCAACAGCGAATTTGCGACAATCTCTGAATGCAGTGGCCAATAGATGCCCCGTTAGAGAACATCCAATGAAGGGACAATAACGCTGATGAGGAAAAGAACAACTACTGAGAAACGAAAACTAATACTATGCCAAATCCAAAAAAACCGTTTCAGGGGTGGATCCAGGAATTTCTGAAAAGGAAGCGGGTGGGAGGTAGGGGGGAACGAAATGCCAAAGGATGGAAAAACCGCAACAGACGTCAAAACCGATAATCCCTGAAAATGACTTGACGGAACAAAACCGAAAGCTAATCTTAAAAATTTTGGAGTCTGTGAAACCGAAAATCCCACCGCCCCCTCTTTTCGCTTTTTTAACAACTGTTTTCGCTGCCTGTCTATGAGCATAGGAGATCTGACAAGACGTGTATTTACATTCGGCGGAACTAACTGTAGGTGGCAGTGACAGAAAATGCAAGTGTTTTCCTATTGATATGTAAGACGTGAGCCGTTATGGTGTTAATTGAGTCTTTGGGTGTATGGCGAAAATAAGGTTTGACGTTAAAATTTTTTGTATGTAATTTAGGTTCTTCTACCTCTGAACCCGCAGAGGTTGGTGCGCCTGCATTTGGTCGGCGAATACGTTCCCATTTTTTCCCACTGGGTTTTGGGTTTTCGAATCAAGCGGCGGCACAATTTTTTCTTAGCCTAGTGGTGTCTAAGTTGTGACTAGTTCTATACTGTTCTCTGTACCTTTGTCGGACGGCATCAAACACTCGGCTCCCAGTTTGAGCTTGCACACCCACTCTTGTGTATGAGTCGTGAAGTTAAATAGCGAAACTGGCTTGCAGTTAGTGTAATTCCAGAAAAAATGCAACTCGATAGTCGTTATAGCAGTTTAAAAAACGAGAAACGAGAATCAGGGCTTATTTCAGAACAGTTCTTATTTCTCTTTCGAATAATATCTGACAAAGCCTCCGTTGGTGCCGTTAAATCAAAATAAACGGAATTCACTGGGGTCACTATTAGATCTGAAGCGTTTTTCCGAGAGTAATAATAATTAGTAATAATAATAGTTTATTCAATCCTTTGGCAGCATTTTTAGCAAGGATGTCAGCAAGGCAGAAACAACAATATAAATACAGCAATATAATTTATAACAAATAAATATTAGTAATATGAAATTGGTTTTTAATTAACTATTTTCAAAGAAAGCCTTTGTATTCGAAATAAATAAGTTTTAGAATCCCTTGCTTTTGTCTTCAAATTTCGCGGGCGCCGCATCTTAATAATTGTGACGTGTTACGGTTGCCCTATTGTTATCAAACAAAAGCTCTTTGTGTTAGAACAATAGAGCAGCCGCAACACGTCACAATTATTCAAGATGGCGGCGCCCGCGAAATTTGAAAGTGAAAATAAGCGATTTTAAAATTCAGTTGTCCTGATATAAACACTTTTTTAAACTCAAATTTCGAACAAATTTGTTTCGAAACACTGTTTCCCTCGGTTTATATTTCTTCTTTAGCAAGAGTGGAGGTTCCCTCTAAAGCGCTCAGTATTGGCAACTAACTTTTCCATCCAACTATTCCGATAGATCCCAGACCTGAGATTACAGTCATGAGAGCGAGCGTTTATTGGATCATTTATGGTTACATGTACCAGCAACATGGAAACACAATGCAGACAAAAGAGGGCATTGTGAGAGAACTGGTGTTGAGAAAAACAAATAGTGCAAAAATGCAACGAAGATGGCCTTTACGATAATTTTCCAAGAAGAGCCTCATTGGCCGCAGAACCTAAAAATGAATAATAAAAAAGAACGTTTTGTAAACAGCTTTCTTTCCTTTTGAATGAAGCAGCTTATCACGTCTCCTGTACGTGTATGAGGGTCTGAGCATGACTGGAATTAGGGCAGGTCAATATACCCCTTCAATCGAGCCTGCGAATACAGCCTCACTTCCTCGCTCACTACCACTCCCTATGTTCAACGCGGAAATTGGTATATGGTAAATTGACCACCTGAAAGAAATTTGAAAGCCCATATACAGTGTGACCTTATATGGTAACTGATTGCACCGGTCGTCTTAATTGTGACATTGGATCAACGCTCGGTCGTTTTGTAAAATCGAAGCAGGTATTTGATAAAACGATCATACCAGACATGCATGGGATTTTTCCGTACCTTACCACAGGTCCTCAAGCCTTTTAAAACACTGGGTGATCTGTGCATAGACCAGCGGACTTCTTTGACATCGGAAAAATGGCGGAAATTGGTGTGATCGTGAGATCAGACCAAGAACAGGAGGTGTGAGATATACTTCTGCAGTCCAATATGCTATAATCTTTCTTTATCATTCTGTAAAGCCACACGATGACTTGTTTTTGTGGTCTTCTGTCGCAGGCGATCGCATTATTTTTGGCAGAAGTCAACAAAGATCGTCAAGAAAGTCCGGTAGGCAATTCTACCGCCTTGATGTTCTTAATGGCCAGAAAGTTTAATGCTCAACGAGCGATAAATTTATATAGACAGTATCAGGTAAGTGGTATACTGTAACCACTATTCAACCTATATTTATCTCATGATTTTTATGACAACTGGAAAGTGATTTAACGTTAAAATACAAGTACATAATTGCTCTCGGCTGTTTTGCTCGCGTGATAAATGGACACTCTGGTTTGAAAAATGTCGCGTAATTCAAGAACTTTCCGTAATCTTGTTTCATC
Source organism: Montipora capitata (assembly GCA_949126865.1). NCBI lineage: Eukaryota > Metazoa > Cnidaria > Anthozoa > Scleractinia > Acroporidae > Montipora > Montipora capitata. The sequence continues at coordinate 55,739,112 of OX421448.1, forward strand.
TATTGCTCGCATATTTTAGTAACATAGCAAAGTTCTTTTGAAATAGATTTTTGTAAACAAATGAGAACTGAAGTTGAAATTCTTATTAGTTCCAAGGGAAAGAAAATTTTTTTTGAAGAGCTCTAGAGTAAACGTCAGAGGACTGACACTTCATTTTTCGATCTTTATACGTAATGAGATTTAAGTTTGTGTAGTAACCGCTCTAAAACGCCCATTCAGGCATGTTACATATTGCATTTAATAGCTTTTCGTAATCGGCTTTTTAAATGCTGGGAGTGAATATTGCATTGTGTGGTTAATCCCAACTCTTTAATATGTACAAAGTACGTTATCTGGCAATGTTATAAAAAGAAGCTAAGATATTGATTCTGTAGACCACTAACTACCTCTACTTAACAGTAGCCAGTTCTTCCTGTTTGTATTTGCATGCCTAAGCTGTTTTGTAGTTCACAGAGGGAACCAATGCAAGAGTGCTTGAAACTAAGGATTTCACTTTCAGGTCCCAGTTTTTTCAAAAGTTGGATAAAGCTACCCACCAGATAAACCACTTTCTAACAGACTAGCGCTATCAAAACCACCTGGATATTGGCACTCTCTGCGCTATGGACGACTGGGGCCTAATTTTATGTGCCTATAACAAAACAGAAGTGTTTTTGCTCATTAAAAGGTCTTTCAAAGTGATAAAGAGAATTTAAAATTCAATTTCAATGTATCTATTTTGTTCAGAGATACCCAAGTTTTTGGTATAAAATTGATGACGTCTTGAACTTCCCACTTTTTAGAGTCCACTTGGGCATTGTTTATTCTAATTGACCAAAAAAGGAATATATTGTAAATTTTCATTGGTTTAATTCATGTCATTGACAAAAATATCTCCTTATGTATTTGCAATGTAATTTTTATAGTCCAACAACCTATCAAATGAGTTTTTTTTTCTTTATGCTCAGTAATACTGATAAATTATCACAGAGATTGTCCAATCCAGTGAAATCTCGATGGTGATTATAAATTAACTTTTATGATAATATCTACATTTCAGCTATATTAGCAGTCTTAAAGGTGTTTGCCTCGGGGCATTAACAAGCACACTTTGCTTCAGAAATTTGTTTATAACGTTTTATGTATGTTTACTCTGTTTTTACATGTATCATTTTTTTTTACTTTTATTTTTCACCAGTGTCACCTTTCCTTTCAATGTTGTATTTGATTTTTTGTTTTTACAGTGTGAACGCCGGTTGTATTATTTTCAAGAATTGGCTCCCTATGATGAGCCATTGCGATCCGAGTTACTTGGTGGAAAGTTTACAGTTTTGGTTAGAAGCCTGGTTTAAATGATTTTTTCTGTGACTTGAATTTCATCTATTTGAATGTGGAATTAAATGATCGAGTATGTCTGTGTTCACAAGCTAAAAAGAATCCTCTAAGGATTGTTCATGGCCGATGCAATAATATGTTGTCTTGTTGTGGATCAATTTAGAATGCACGAGACCCCGGTGGGGCGGCCATCGCAGTCTTCACAGCACATTGTCATTTTCCCGCTGCAACAAGTCACAAGACGGTCATTCAGGGAATAGTGTTTCAATTGGATGAATGTCTCAAAAGGTAATATTATCTTAAACTCATGCCATTAGATTTTTTAATTAAGGTACACTGCTAACTACATGCACTTTCTTGATAACCCTAAAATTAATCGATCATGAGGTTTGGTTTGCTAATGGCGTATGGAATGCACAAGTTTCAAAAATAGGTAAATAACTGACTTTGTCAGGAAACAGAAATGGGCTTAGTCATATCAACTTTTTTTTTTTGTATTTAATTTAATTTGCACAAAACAGGTCACCCGCAAAAGGTGACTGAAGCACGAAAACAATCCTGAACAAGTTGAGACTTTTCCCATTTTTTAAAAAGGTTTTGGACCATAACTTGCAAAGAAGACTAGCAGTGCCGTCTGCCATGGCTTTGACAACACAGTGTTTCTCATGGAGAGATGGAAATAGCCCGGCGACAGTGGCTTTACATTAGGGAGCTTTAGCAAACACAACGGCGACTGCAACGAGAACGTCACAAATTTGCATATTTAGTGGGCAAAAACAAGTGCATATTTCATTTTTGTCCATTTCTTTGCCGCCGTCAGAAAAACGACAACATGAGATAGCCAAATTTGAGGTTTTATGGAGAACGTCAGCACTTGGGAGATAAAATTAATGTTAATTTTCTCCCCTAAATTAAGCGCTACTCATAACGGTTTTATTGCTGAGGGACTGCCACACCTTTGTCATATTAAAGAGCTTGGAATAGTCAGTGATTGCAATAATGCGAAATTATGATTTTAGATGACGTTCTTGTTGCCATCACCGTTGTCGTTGCTAAAGCTCCCTGTTATTGGGAGAGGGAGGTGGAGCCATAATCATGTGATTTACTTCAATCTGAAGAAAGTGTGTTTGAAGGAGAAATAAAACTGACACAAAAATTTTTTCCGGGGTTGATTGTACATTCTTGGCACACAAGTTTGGTTCCATTTGATTGACTGTATTCCAGAATAGGAATACATGGAATAGAAGCTAGAAATCCTTCATTTTTAAGTAGATTCACATTAAGATAGTCAAATGCCTGCTAAAATGTACTATTTTAAACATATCTTTATTATCCTTGTTGCTTCAAAACGCCAAATATACCATTTTAAATTGTCACCCCAAGTATTCGTATTCGGAATAGGAATAGGTTAGTGTGGTGTCTGTTTACTTTTCTTGTTCACAACAAGAGCTTCAACATCAAAGTGTTTTTGAAAATTTGTTTTTCAGCCATGAAACTCAAAAGAATGGATTGGTTCTGTTGTATGACATGTCAGGATCAGGGTATCATAACTTTGATTACAGTCTTGCTCGAAAGATCATGAATCTTCTCAAGGTACTTGTAAACAAAGCATTCTGTTGACATTTTTTTGCTCGTGACATACTTTTGACAACTTTAAACATGTTGGATGCAAATCCTGAATTCTTGCTTTCAAGATTAAGCCAAGAAACCACATGTTGAGTGTGCCTTTCTGTTAGGATTGGTGTCAGAGTAATTTTGGGTTGAGGTTTGTGAACCCCTTCACCTCTAAGATGTTTCATGTCGACTTGTAGAATCATCTCGTCAGAGTAAAATCTCCTTTTTGGAGGCAAAGAGTGGCTTCTTTGGAGGAAACTAAAGGGGATAAAGAGGGAAGATTGATGTAGATGTTATTAACCCTTTTTTCTCCTAAAGGGGTTTTCCACTGAAAGTGTCAATTAAGAACACAACATTTTTGAGCCTTGGCCGGCAACCAGAAGTGAGCGAATCTTGTATTCTTCGATTTCTGGAACTGCCTTGCATACGGAACCTGCACCTGTGGTGCGCGCGGCAGTCAAAACTGTGTTATCCTGTCAATCATTTGCCCTTTCACCGGAAACGGTGGATTTCAGTTGTGCGTAAATGACATTGTTGTCCATCTACCCCGTCGAAAGGACGTGACCAAAGTCTTTATTTGCGAAGTTAACACAATTAAATACATTATCAATACGGTTTTAATTTGCCGTCTTCTTACACTTCATTCGAAAATACCAGACTGAATTCATCATAGAATAGACCACTTTCATAAATGGCGAACACTTTTTCATTCTTTTGTATTTATGTTAATTAGACATACCGCCCTCATTTTGAAACAAGTATTCTTTTGAAATTTGCTCGTTGTAGCGAGGCTAGAAAGGCTTATTAGCATTAAAACAAAAGAATATTTTATTTGGCCGCCATTATGAAAGAGGTCAATAGGTAGTTAGAAAAAGCACAAATAACAGCCAAAGCAAAACATCTTAAGTTCGAATTCTGCTCGCTGACAACCCAAGTTTGTTGACAAGAAAAATGTCACAAAATGTTTTAAATGGTTTTTTGGCTCTTTATAATAGCGCTCACGTGAATTCACAGGAAAGCTGATATGTGTTTCGTGTAAACATACATTTTCAAGGAGCGAAAATTTGTACATGTATAAGCACTACAAAACTTTTACTGACCATTGCCTGAAAGAACACCCTTTATAAGCTGCAAGGAAGCTGCTGATGAATTTTGCACAAAAACCACGGCCCCTAACACCAGAAAGCCAGACTTAGAAAGTTTTTCAGCGGAAGGCTCACTAAGGAAGAGCTTCTAGAGCTTGCCCTCCCGCAGGTCGCCAGAAAGGTGCAAACAAGCTGATTCATGTCCGAAAAGAGCAAGATCTAGGAGGGGCAGTCAAAATTGTGTTTCTTGTATTGTGCGAAAATTTATTCAAACTTTTCCCTCACTCCCAAATAAGAACTTGCTGTGTCTTGCAATACTACAGTGAATTACTATTAGCCCAATAAGAGAATCAACATCAAAGAGGCACTCCCAGGGATTTTGGGGAAGAAGAGAACATGGTTTATTTGAACTGGGGAACAGAATAACAATATCAAAATATTTTAGGGAACAAGGGAAGAAAACCAATTTAAATTTTAGGGATCAAAAAGCTGGGAACAAGTTTGAAAGTAATTCAGTTGAGGAACAAGGAAACACAAGCAAATATTTAAAGGGAACAAGGACCCCAACAGCTCAAACAAGCGATTCCAACAATTTTTGAATGACCGACACGAAAAGAAGACTCTCTTAGAGAAATAAATTATTTATAATAACACTTTAGCATGCGAAACAACGCTCAGATGCTTACGAGCACCCTCATGCCCATGTTTGTAAAAAAGCACCATGAGGTATTCCTTGCGGCTGGTTTAGGCATTGTTTCATCTTTCAACATTGGGCAAAACCAAATCAACTCCATTCTCAGAGGGCACTGGGGAAAGCAGCTAGAAGAAAAAACTGGCCTTAATCCAATTCTCCCAAGGTAATCTTTACAGAATTAAGATTATTGAAGGAACACTTTTGATTGCCAACCTTAAGCTTTTTAAAACAAGTGCAAACAATATTAATAAGTAAGTCTTTAAATTCACAAAATGTCAAACAGCATATTTTAGTCTCATATTCAATTATCCCCAGGTAGATTTGGCTGCAATTTTCCTTAAACTATGCAGAACTATTTACCATATAATATGGAACATTTCCTGCCTATCTAAGTATGCCACAAAAGGAAAGCAACCAGTTAAGTTTATACATAAAGATAGTGTCTCTATGGAGGTCTGACACAATATCTAAAAGTTAAATAATTTAATGTGATCAAGACATTGAATGACCAAGCAATAAACAAACTGCAGCAACGTATTTTAGGTTCACAAAGTGGGAATGAAAAAAATATTCCTCAACTGATGTTTCAATATGCATTTAAATTAATTTTCTATCAACAATTCAAGGGACTGACTTTTCAGTGTCTATTCACTGGTATTGATTTACGTTTCCATGATAAGTTTGAAAGTGAATCTGGCAACCACAGTGCCCTATGAAATGGGAAATAACTTTAACAAACCCTTTAAACTAACATTTTATAAGGGACACCATTGTTGATGCCTTGCAAAGAACAAAGAATAAATTGAAAGAAGAGTTGGTCTGGAGTTTAACCACAATGGACAGTTAGTGGCTGCATTCACCAATGTAGAGAACAAACACATCAAGTTTCTTCTCAAGCAACCAGGTGTTCTAGGAGCTATTCAATTTCCAAGGAACACTATGGTAGTGTACCAGTACCTGGGTGAATTCAGGTACCTGGCCTGAAACTGAAACTTGTGGAGCCAAACGACTTGTTGAGCTTAGTACTTAAACTGGGTAGATAATTATGTCTACAAATATTGTCTATTCAACCAACAGTTTCTCCTAATTTTGTGTACCATTCACTTGTTGGCCATGGTTCCTTAATTAAAAAATCGCTAATTCAATTAAGGATTCAAGTCCTTTCAAATCGTCAAAGTTACTTTGCACCACCAGGAACAAACGAAAAAATACAAGCACTGAAGAACAAACTGCTCAAGAATGCACGACTCCCTTTGAAACAGCAGAACGGGATCCTCGAGTCACTAAAAAAGTGCTGCATGCTACGTGGTGGTTTGCTGAACGATCGCAAGTTGTAATCATTGAAAGAAAACTGCACTCCAGATCTGATAGACGATGGTCGTGCAAGACTCGCCAAGCACGTGGAACACCCAACAGGATTGTTCGTTGTTTGGCACAGCAGATGAACGAAAAATTGTTCCCCTCGCTATTAAGTTCCAACGCGATAAGACCAATCTTACACAAATACAACAACAATTTCGGCAGCAGGCAAGCTCATCACAAGCCATCGGAGTTGGCATAAAGTAGCATAGCGCTTCACCTGAAGTTCGATCATGATGGACACAAACAAGAGCTGAAAGAACTTCAGAAGGTCAGACGACCAAATGTGATTGACCCAACACTCATTATAGCGGCTCAGTTATCGGACATCAAAGCACTTGCTGAACAAAGCAAGGGATTTCGTCGTAAAGATGTTCACTCAGCAACGTCTTCTTCTCCTGCAGAATCAAGTTCAAAACTGTGCTAACCCAATCCATAAACTGGATAAAGTGGATTGGCAAGTTGATTGTCAGAACAATGCGTCATTTCTGTCTCGCTGAGTAAAGAAGAGAATCACAAGAGAAGGCTGAGCGAATGTCCACCGATCTAACCACTCAGAATGTAAACAAATTGGTGTGACATCGGATAGCACAGTTTTTCCCGCTCGTTGAATTCTGATTGGTCAGTTTAAAATTCAGTAGCTCTCACCGTATGCAAGGAGTGGATACACAAAAAAATCAGGGCCTCAAGCGCTTAAAAGTTCTGTGGTTTAGCCATTGTTTTACATGCAGGCATTTTGTTCTTGAGTTTTGAAAAAAGTTCTCAGAAAATCGTTTTAGGATAAAGGGCTTTAGAGGATAAGCACAATGTCATAGAAGCAGGAATAAATTATTCAGCTGGAACTTGAACTTGAACTCTAAATCTTTGACCAGTGTATAAGTCGAGAGCGCTTTTTGGATCTTCTTTTGAGGCCATAAAAGCTCTACTTATACACAGGTAAATACAGTACATATGGTCTCCATGGAGATAGCAATGCATTAACGTGTTGAAAACAAGATGGTAGCCAAATTTTGTAAGTTTACAAAGTCTTATGGGTCGTGTCCTTCCCATAGTACACTGCACGTGCTTACATTGTTGGGAGTTGTTGTGTCTGTTTGCATGGGGCTTTAGTCCATCACTACAAGAATTCACTTCAGATTTCTGCTGCAGCACATTTCTCATAGGTAGGTGCTAGCTGGAAGGTGCCCAGGGGTTTGATTTGATCACCTACAAGCAGATTAATTTGCACACTTTTTGGATTCTTGTTGTAAATTACAGTGCAGCAAGATGTGTTTAACGCAATAACATTTAGTACACTTGTTTGCTAGGGGGGCTATCCAGCAAGGCTCAAGAACGTGTTCATTATTTCTCCACCACTTTGGTTTAAAGCTGTCCTAGCGTTTTTCTTGAATTTCCTGCAAGAGAAACTCAAAGAAAGGATTGAGGTCGTTCCCAAGGAAATGTTGCCAAATAGGTTTCCTGAGACTTCAATTCCAGAAAGCTTAGGCGGGACTCTGAAGGTCGACCACTTGGCATGGTTGAACAAATGTTTGTCGTCTTATTCTGAAAGAAGGACAGAAAGTTCGAGCTATAATGGAGCTCTTATGGACTCTGTAAGAGATGACAGATTTGGAGGCAATCATTCAAGCAACGATGCATCCTCGACGGTTGTTGAGGAGGAGGGGCTTAGAAATGAGGGTGCTTTGACAGCAATGGAATTTCTTGAGCACATGGTGACCCTAAGAAGAGAAGGAATACATAATGAGTTTGTTGAATTAAAAAAACAAGCAGGAAGTGGTAACTTCCACTCAGGAAAGTAAGTTCTTGATTACAGTGTGCAGTTTGCCTAAGTATTTTCTGTTGATAAACGATAGTTATGGAACCTTAGTTGTCAAATGCTCAAGCTCTGATGCACCAGTAAAAATTTATTGGGGTCTTTACAACATTGTTCTCATTAAAAGCTGATTTTCCAAATTGAAAAATAGTTTATTATCTAGCTTTGTGCCCCTTAATCTCAGATGGGAGGAAGCATGTATTAAGTTTATTAAGCAGAGTTTCTCCTCTCCTCTACTCAGCTCACTTGCTGCGTGCACCACATTTACAATCAGGAACAAGTTTCCCAATTCCTTTTATACCAAGAACTAAACGGTTTGGGGAATTCTGTACAGCTAAGTACCAGTCCCACTGGAAGGCCTAATATCACGGGAAATACTATTTTGAATGGGCTTTAATATTAAAATTTGATGTAAAATATTTAATTACATAATGTATTTCATATATATATTGCATTAAATTTATTGTTATTAGTATATGATCTGTCCTTGTAATTCAGTCTGACAGCAAGAAGGTGCAAAATAAAATTATTATTGGTATTATTATTATTATTATTATTATTATTATTATTATTATTATCAAGGCTGTGCTCTAAGGAAAATTTCGGGGAGCCCTTCTGGCTCCCAAGCATTTCAGCTGGGGTGCCCAGCCCTCCAAGTTGGTCGCCCGAATTAATTAATTATTTATTCATTTAATTAATTAATTAATTAATCAACAACGCAGCAAGATCTTCATCCATCTCTCTCTCTTAGAAAAACATTGCTGCTACTGCTCTGGTGATCGTCGAACTCGCTGGTGCAAGAAAAACCCGCAACCTGTCAAATTTTTCACGCCATACTTGAGAAAGACGAGAAAGGTGGCAATAGGGCCATTTATATGAGAGAAAATAAGCCGCGGCTTACTCTGACCGCGGCGTACATGATACGCGAAAGGAACTATTTATACGAGTATAAACTCCCAGGCTAGGATAAGCCGCGGCTTGAGAAAGCTGTGAACGTACATTTTGTACCATTTATACGGGGTGTTCGCGTCTTATGTAAGCCGCGGCCAGAGTAAGCCGCGGCATATTTTCTCTCGTATAAACGGCCCTAATGTCACCGATGTTTTTAAGGTTTAAAAGTGAAAAACTAAAGCTGGATTGAGACAGGTTCATGTAAAAACGTTTGGGTCTAATACAGGTAAACCTTATTTACTGGTTAGTTGGTTTGAAAATAAATTTTCAAAACGTGAATCAATGCCGCTTGATTCCGGTGGAGCTTTAAATTTGTGAAAACGGCCGTAAAACAATGAAACCACCGCGGCTCAAAAGCTTTCAATTTTTTTTTGAGCAAGTCATCTTGATCTGGACGAAAATCATCGCTACAGGACAGAACTAAACTATTTTTTCCTTATATTATCAGTAAAATGTTTAGTGGAATGAGCTTTTTGTGGATTCGGTCGAAGCGCCAGTCACAGCGTTATTTGTTTAGGGCACGCAATGATTTGTCACGAACCAAAGACAACGCAGGATTGCTCTGTTTCTAAAACAACAATAAATAACATGATCTCTTTCCCTTTTTTTATTTCGTTATTTCATATACAGGGGAAAAACAACCATAACCTAAATGTATTTTAGCCAAGCAGGCGCAGCTGCGAAAAATCGTAAAAATATTAAATTTGCATAAGCTGCGATTCCCGGGTACACACAAAAGTAAATTGCACCGAAGTAACAACTCTTTTTAAAACTATAACCAAGAAATGCCAAACTCCACGTTCCAAATGTAATGCTAGTTTTGGAGTAAGAATTGAAATTCGTGCGGCCGCCGGCCGTCACGTGCAAAGTCACGGATTTTGTTACATGTGAAATCATGTGGAAGCCAAATGTTAGTCGCCTCAGGCAACTGGGCGCTGTTAGAGCACAGCCTTGATTATTATTATTATTATTATTATTATTATTATTATTATTATTACCATTATAGAAATATAAAAAAATTACTTATTGTCTCATATGATAATTACATTTAGCAACTATTCACCGAAGTGGAGAGGGGTGAGGTGAATATCCACCACTAGCCACCTACACTGAGGACCGTGAATAGTTGTTTTAGTATATACTAAAACGGTGAGATAATATAGCACAAAAAGATGATTTTAATTCATTTATTTCTGCAAAGATCACACATTTTTGGGCGCAAATTTGGCGGAAATTACTTGGAGGTGAATAGTTAGCAGCTATTCACCGAAGTGGAGGTGGCTAGCAGTGGATATTTACCGAGGTAAATATCCAATGCTAGCCACCGACACTGAGGTGAATAGTTGTTTTAGTATATACTAAAACAGTGAGATAATTTATCACACATAACATGAGAATTTTATTCCATAAAGCTCATTTGTACAAATACGCTTTATTTTCACATGTGGAAAAGGCTTATACAGCCAATCAGAATGGCGTACAGCTATTTCACATGTGGAAGTATAACCAATCAACGATAGCGTAAAGGCGTTTCCATGCCAATCACTCATGCATCTCGTGCAAATCGTACTTTGTTATTGAATTAAATTAAATTTGCATTTGGTTCTATTGTTAGTGAGTTTTTGTTGCTAATTTGCATTCAGAAAACTATTTTAATGAAAATTCTCGTCTTATGTGTAATAAACAGTTCACGACATAGAAAGTGCTTTGTACGGGGTTTTATTCACTCGTTGTTTGTGTCAAAAACCCGAACAAGCGAGGAACGAGCGAGTGAGGGTTTTTGACACAAACAACTTGTGAATAAAACCCTGTACGCCGCACTTTCTATGATGTAAACTATATATACAGCACAAAAAATTAATTTGGATGTTTTCTTCACTTGTCACGGATGCAAATCGGGACACCATTTTTTCCCAAGTTGCTCAGAGGTAAATAGTACAGGATATTCGGAGTTTGACAAGCCAATCAGCGCGTGAGTTCAACGCTATCCACTGGTTTAGTATATACTAACAATGGATATCTGGAGTTGCATTTGTTTTGTTGTAATTTTCTGGTTTGGAAAAAAAAAACCTGTTTTAGTTTCACTAATGTTGCTTTTTTGGTGCAAAAAGTCATTGAAGCTTTAGAGAAACAGTCCCCTGAACTCAGTTTATTGGCGGAGTTCTCACAACTTTTCTACAACTTAGTGGTACTAGGGCATTTGAACTCATGATTACAGAGGTCAGAATAATGTTTGATTCCTGTCAGTAGCACTGTGATTTTCTAAGTTTGGCCATGTAGTCTAAAAGGAGATTCATAATCATCTTTCCTGCTGTAATTAAGTGAGGTGGTCATTTAGAAAGCTATGCTCCTACTTTTGGCTAGCAGGTGATTCCCCCTGAAACCCAGTTATTTTTTTTTTCTTTCTTTCCATTATTTATTAGTATTTACTTAATAAGTAAAATACTCTGTAACTGAAGTTTTAAAAAGTCTGAATAAAGCCAAGCAGAACTGGAAACCATTATTACCGCTAACTGTTAAATGTAATATTGCAGATTACCAGAAAATGCAAAGAAGAATAGATACATAGATGTACCTTGTCTTGAAGAATCACGTGTAAGACTTTTAGAATTGAATGATGATATGGTAAGCCTACTCACTTAAGTGTTACCATTGTTCGGTTTTAAGTTGTTAAGGACAGTGCCTACTAATTCAAAGGTGTTTTTGCATGTTTTATGAATATGCAGGAAAAGCAAATCGTAACAATTGTTATTGAAATCCGTAAAGGGAAATTGGGAATAACCAAAATAATTAAGCAATGTTATTTGTAAAAAGCTTTAAAATACAAAGCAATGAATGGTGTTTTTTTCCAAATTGAAGTTTAATCATCTCTGCAAAATGTGTGGTTACCCCCAGTTTTCTTTTTGGTACCAAGGGCACTTGCTAAGTTCTACTTTCTCTGTATAGTTTTAAACCACACAAAAATATCCCTGTGTTAGTATGCACCTCCCATGGGAAACCTGAGTTTCTCAAGATGCACAGAACGTATGTGCAAGAACAATAGTAGGCATGCATGGTCCTAAACAGTTGTCAACTCATTTGTAATAATAATAATGATAATAATAGTAACAATAATAATAATAATAATAATAATAATAATAATAATAATAATAATAATAATAATAATAATAATAATAATAATAATCGGCATGAATGTGAGGTTGGAAGTGATCCAGAAAACAGCATTGCTGGGGACAGCAAAGATACTAAGGAAAGTACTGTCCCTGTAAGAAGAAGGAAAAGAGAGTCCTGGAACCCGTGATGACTGGTTGTAACCCACTCCCACTATAAACCAGGCCGAATATCCTGCCTGAGTCCAAAGGAATGGACGTAATAATAATATTATTGTGTTTGCAACAGAAAGAGTTGGCCTTACTTTAATACAAACCTTGCTGCTTTTTAACAATAATTATATGGAACCTGGTCATTGTAAGGGAAGCATGATTACATAACAAAAGCAATGAAGAGCCCATAGCCACACATGAAGTATCTACCACCCATAGCCTCCCTACTGCTGACCAGTTTGCTCAGTTGGTTGGGCATTGAGTTCTCAAGTTTTTACCCCAGGCAGACAACTAATTCTAAAGGTCTTGAGGAGAAAGTGTTTCCCTGTCTCAACCCTAGTTCTTAATAAAACTTTGTGGGATATTTATAAACCCACACTAGTTACAAAGAGAATTATTTGAACTGAGTTCCCAATGTTTTGGCACTAGCTGTTATTCATTGACCAGGCCATAGAAAATGCAACTAACCCTACGGGTGTAGGGCCTGTGATTTTTTTTTTTTGGATAAACCAGTGGACTAATTGCTTAGTTTTAATTAGATTGCACATATCTGCTAGATGGCGATTGGTCCCATGGGTAGCAATAACCACTTCTTGAACAATGTGGACCTGAGATGAACAATGTGATTGGAGATGATATAATGTGGACTGGAGATGATAAAATTAATTGAACAAGGCTTCCCTGTCTTCTTTGTCAGTTTATGAAAAAATCTGATTTGATTAGGTAACCTTTTTTGACCTTAAGGGGTTCTGCATTGATTAGTAAAACTGCCTGGTGTTAGACAGTTGGTTGAGCAACCAACTGTTCTTATTGGGAGGTCGTGAGTTCCACTCCGGCCGGACCAACACTCGTGGTCTTTAATTAAATAACTGAGGAGAAAGTGCTGCCTTTGTAATAACATCTGCAAATGGTTAGACTTTCAAGTCTTCTTGGATAAGGATTATAAACCATAGGCCCCATCTCACAAATATCTTCAATGTTCATAAGTTCCTTGTGGGACGTTAAAGAACCCACACACTATTCGGGAAGAGTAGGGGATGAAGTTCCCGGTGTTGTGGCTGTCCTTCGTGAGTGTATGGATGGGTGGGTATAGCAAGTCCTCATCAACTGAATAGCTGCCAATACTTCAACCTGCTTGAACAAATAAATAGCAAACAAACAAACAAACAACAGAGTGAAATTTGTATGTGGGTCTGTTAACTTTTACACTTTATTTATTCTCCGAAATGGTCCCAAGTACACTGTGTTGTTGTTGTTGTTGTTGTTGTTGTTAGAACCTTTTGATTGAAAATTCACTTTTTTTATTCACTTTGAAGGATGGGAAAAGTGGTCATAGTTTGATCCATAACAAAGCAGTGAAGGGGAATGGGTTCCATACCGGGTTGATATCACAGACTGCTTTGCATTATGATATTTCTTTAAGGACAGCGCCTACTATTGTTATTGCGCATACGTTCTGCACATCTCCAGATACTCAGATTTCGTATCGCCAATGCTTACTAATGCAGGGATATTTTTGCGCGGTTTAAAACTATCCGGAGAAATTAGATCTTAGTAAGTACTCTTGGTATCCAAAAAGAAAATTTGGAGGGTAACCATGCATTCTTTAGAGATAATAATTGAGCTTCAATTTGAGAAAGAACACCATACATTGCTTTGTATTGTAAAGCTTTTTACAAATATTGTTCATGAATTATCTTTGAAAAATGCGTGGTTACCCCCAATTTTCTTTTTGGATTTCAATAACACTTGTTAAGATCTACCTTTCCTGCAAAATCACAAATTGGGGCAAAATACCTTTGAATTAGTAGGCACCGTCCTTAAATACAGCGATGCAAAGTAATTTGTGACGTCAACCTGGTATCAAGCCCATTCCCTTTCATTGCTCGGTTATGGATCAAAGTATGACCACTTTTCCTGTCTTTAAACTACACAATATATTTGGTACCATTTTGGAGAATCTATTAAGTGGAACAGTTTGTTGATGTGGTAGGCACTGTAAAGAAATGGATAATGAAAATATTCTCAGTTTAATAGATTAATGCAATTTATGTCAAATAAGCCTATGTGAAGTCTAAGTGTATTATTTTTCACAGAAAACAAACTACATTCATGCAAACTTCATGGATGGATATAAGCACCCAAAGGCATACATAGCCACCCAAGGCAAGTATAACAGGTTATTGATGTGAAACAATGTCACTCTGTGATTGGCTTGATTGAATGTCTGCTGTGAGTAACAAAGTACATGTAATTTCTTTGGATTTGGATTGACAACACAAGACTGAAGTATAAACTGCTGTACCATCTTTGATAAGAGTGCATCACCATCCAACTGAACAAACTTGGCTAACAGTCGTTACACATGCCCTTTTCATTGTTTTTGTCCATCATCAACACTGTGAGTTCTCCTGTACTATCCAATCCAGTATTTCCCATCAAATTCGGTGTAAATTCTCTTTTTTCTTCTGTTGGTACTGTATAACTAACTATCTGACAGCTCCCCCAAAACCAGATATTTAGTGCTTCAAACAGTCTCTACTGTATGAAAACTTACAATTATTAATTGTTGTTTGTGTTCTCCAGGACCCTTGCCCCATACACAAGGCCACTTTTGGCAAATGGTGTGGGAACAGCAGGTGTATGTTATTGTCATGGTTACAAGGTAAACAAACATCATTGCCTCTTACCGGTAATTCCATTTTTTTTTATATACATGTAGTTGGGGGAGTGGTCATCCTTATGATTAAATAGCCCCAGGTGGACTGATAATCCCACGTGGAAATTGGAAAGGTAACCCAGTTGTTCATTTGTCTAAAGTCCCTGATAATTTTGGGTCATCAACATTTTAAGTTCTCCTGTACGATTCAATCCAGTATTTTCCCACAAATTATTAGTATAGATTCTCTTTCTTTTCTTCTGTTGGTGCATCCATCTGATGGCTCCCAAAAAGTAAATATTTATTGCTCCAAAGATTCTCTCTTGTTGTTTTCTGGTAACAATCTTTGTGAATCTTCGATTGGCTTATAATGATGATGGCACACACTGTAGGCAGATGTGAGGTGCTGGCAAACAGTGGGTACCTTAAAAGGAAAGGAACTTTATTTTAGTATCTAGTTTCCTAGCGCTAGAGCACTAATTAGGGGCATTGTATTTTTAAATAAACTGAAATCAACAAATTAACGCAAATAAACTGCTGGTTGCTGAGGAGAGGGAAAAACCAGAGTACCCAGAGAAAAACCTCGTGGAGTAGAGTAGAGAATGAACACACTCAACCCACATGTGAAGCCGATTCTGGGAATCGAACCCCGGCCACAAGTTGGTGGTAGGCGAGTCTTGCGAAGATTCCTAATTCCTGATGTTCCCCACACAGTGAACATTGTTATTTTACGTTTTAATTTTTGTCATGATATTCTCTTCAGGTGTATCGAAAGAAGTCGTATGAAGTGTATTCAGTACTGGCCAGAAAGCAGCGAAACACAGCAGTTTGAAATGGTGGAAGTTACCCATCAAGAGACTTTGGAATTTGAGGATCATGTTGAAAGAACATTTTGTATGAAACACAAAAAGGTAAGCGATAATAATACGCCGTTAGTTTTAAAGTGGTACAATGATCAAAAATCACTTCTCCTTTTTTCTTCAGATATCGAAAGTGTGTTTGCTGAACAACTGAATGGCAAAAATTTGAGCTTTGATTTTTATCCAAAGTTTGTTTACTTTGAGCATAGTTAGTGGAGGGACTAACTATGCTTTGAGTTTAAGTTTTGCAACTGACAGATTAAGCGATTGGAGGGTTGGATTTAGGGAAAAGTGACTTTATGTAATCACTAGCTTAAAATTTTAGCGTCCCAAATGCATCGTTTTGTTTTTAGAACCTTTTGATTGAAATTTCATTTTTATTGGTATTGAAAGACGGGAAAAGTGGTCATCCATAACCGAGCTATAAAGGGAAATAGGTTCGATACCGGGTTGACGTCACAAATTAATTTTCATCGCTGTTTTCAAAGAACTTTCTCAATACAAAGCAGCTTGTGACGTCAACCCGGTATCGAACCCATTTTCCTTCATTTGTTTATTATGACTCAAACTATGACCACTTTTTTCGTCTTTCAAAGCCAATAAAAAGTGAAATTTCAATCAAAAGGTTCTAAAAATAACGTGATGTATTTGGGATGATTTCAGAGAATAAATAAAGTGGAAAAGCGTGCTGAGGTGATAGGCACTTTAAATAGGGGTCTGTTCTCGATTTTACGTCATAAACTGCTTTGCAATGCAAAGTTTCTTTGAAACCCATACCTCTCACATCACGGTCGTGGGTCCAAGTTACTTCCAGTTCTGCTAAGTTTACGTGGCTTGCACGGCACAGAAAAAGCGAAATTCTGGGTAACAATGCTGACATGTTTGCTTTGGATGGAGACATTATTAGGAACGAAAAATATTTGACTTTAGGTACACTTTAACCATTTTAAAACGTGTTTGATGAAAAGTATCTCGTGTTATAGTTTAAAATCCTTGTTCAAGCAAGGTGGCTGAGGAGAGCGTGAAATCTTGTTCTGCTAAAAAAGCAAGGTGATGAGAGCCAAAACGGCTGGAAGAATGTACTTGGAAAAATTGGACATTTAACAAAACTTCCTGTTCGCAATTTCAAAAACTTTCCGGTCGCACATACCCGACCCAAGCAACTGCGCGTTCGTATAAGTTTCGCACCAATCGGAGAAATTTGTGTTCACGTTGTCGATAGAACTTGAGGTTTGGTCATTTCACGTTGCTGATTCTTGGATGACGGAAAGGAAATGTACAAAAATTCAAGAAGTACATGCGGTGCATGTGAAAAGCCCCATCCACTCGATCAATTTATTTTAACATGGCAGTTTTTCATGTGACAAAGTTTTATTTGCTCATTTGTACGAGAAAATATGCCCAAATTTCACGTGACGGATACCACCAGGCTTTTATGCGGTTAAAATGTTTGACGCATGGCAAAATTTGTTCGTGTGTACGACTCGTGTGATAGGAATTGTGAGAAGTAGTAGAAGATGTGTGTTCGGTTAGTTTTCATGTGTCTGTCGCACACTTAAATGACTTTGCAGCAAATGTTCTGTCTCTCCGTGCTGGCAAATATGTTAGTTACAAAAATTGACGTGCAAAAATTGTTGTTTTGGCGATCTTGTTGTCGTCGTTGTGTCGTAGATCCGACGGAAGTATTTTGTGTTCTACGTCGACTTCGCGTAACTTTAAATACGTTTGGAACAATCTTGTGTAGCTAAACCGGTTTACTCGGCGCAACCTTGGTGTGAGATCTCAAGACATTCCTTTATGGTAGCGTTAGTCTTTTTCGTTTACTCTGGCCCAGTTTCTGCATTGTTTTGGTTTTCACTTGGTCAAATTGATTGGCCTTGGGCGACCAACCGAAAATGATATTCCATTGTTTACTGATTGTTTGTCTTTATCGTAGTCTGGGAAAACAAGGAAAATAATCCAATTTCAAATGACTTCTTGGCCTGATTTTGGCGTGCCCTCTTCAGCGGAATCTTGTCTTCATGTGGTTGGTCTTGTCCGCGAAGCCCAAGCGGATGCCGTGCAATCCCTGGAGTCGAAATGGACGGGACATCCCAAAGGACCTCCCATAATTGTGCACTGCAGTGCCGGGATTGGTCGAACGGGGACGTTCTGCACGATTGATGTGAATGTTGACCGTTTGGCGGACATTGGCAAATGCGAGGTGTTTAACACAGTAAAACAATTTAGGGCTCAGAGAGCCTTGACTATTCAAACAGTTGAACAGTTCGAATTTTGCTATTTGGCCATTTTGGAGCATGCGCTTAACATGCCAAACACAGGATCAGAAGAGAAGGACGCCATAAGAGACTTTTTAGAAGGATGGAAAATGCAAGCGAGGAGGTCCAGTGATGCGGATTGAAGGGGTCGTTTCTGCCATAGCCACGACTCATTTTCGAGTTGAGTCCTGGTGCTTTTCAAATTTGATAGTTTCGTGATGGTAGCAAGTTTTACCGACTTGAGGTGATTGCCAAAAAACAAAAGCTAAAGAAGTAATTTTGGCCAATCACATCAGGCGTAGAATGGGCCAATAGAACACGAAGCAAATACATGTACCGCATGCAAACGGCCTTTCGCGCGGGAAACACAAGCAATCATTTGTGATTGGCTAAGAATGTGGCCCGAGATTAAGACAATCCAAAACAATTTCTTGCAACAAATAATTTGAAGACCAATCTCATCGCCTTTTTTAACAAAAAATTAGGGAATAAATACCTAAACCAATTCAGAAATAACCTTTTCAAGAGAGCCTTTGAAGCATTGTAAAAACGCTGTGAAAAATATATAATAACTCAAGAACTTTAGGCTGTATGAGATTTTTAATCATCGAGAATCATGTTTCTTTCACAGATGGATAGAGTAATACAGTAAACACCCGCATGCAAGAACCTAGATTTTTCTAAGGTCAGCTAAATGGGTTCATACAAAAATGGTATTTACAGTAGTTGTAGGCTGTTTAGGTTCTTAAATTGGTTCTTATTTCCACAAAAGATATCCACTCTTATGATATGGTATGACTGATTTCCTCTGATGTGGACGGTGATACCTTAATATTTCATAACCACGAAAAGTAAGTTTTGAACAAGATCTGTGCAGTTTAAAGTGCAATTTGTCCTGGTCACCTAAAATTTCGAGGTCATTTTCTAAAATAAGAACGTGTTTAATTTTTAGCCTAACCTGGTTGTTATGTAAGGGGGGTCTAAATGAATTTTTTAGCCTAACAGATTCTTATATGCGGGTGTTTACTGTAGCGCATGCGCGCGGAAACTAACGCTTCCAATAATCAAAACGAAAATGTACATCCAAGATTTCGTACGCGGTATTTTGAATTACTGAGGTAGTATCCATGTGTAATCGAAGTTGTTTTGTTCAACCTCGTGACTTTGTACAAAGGACTTTTTAATGTCTGATACAGGGCCTTAGGGTCTGTTTATCTCGAACCAAAAGCGTTTTGTATCAGCAAATTGTTTTTGATTCTCTTTTGCCTAAAACTGAACTGTAGGATAGAAGCTTAGAAATGTTATGGAAGCACTGGATCTAAACTGGATCTGTCGCAAATTACAACGCACGGCTTTTCCAACACTTAAACTATACATGGAAGCAGCTATTTTGGGACCACGACAAAAAAAACCTGCCACTACTCTTTATTCCCTCATTGTATCCCCTCTTTTATGATGTCTACAACAAAAAAAGAAAAACACATTTATATCCTCGTCTTCTTCTGTCCTTGTTTGCCGTTACCAGATTGTGAGCTCCTGTTTAGTCTACTTCAGCGTCTTTCTCAAGGCGAGTACAAGAGCGGCATTTCAGATGATAATTAGCTCTTCTTGTCATAAAATTTGAAAACATGGGACGTGGACTCGCTCTGAAATAGAGGCTATCGTGTTCAGTCCCAGGCTTTCACGACTTGATGTCTTGACAGCGTCGACTCAGAGAGTCCTTGCATTTTTCAATGAATTTAATTATTAAATTTAAATTTAAGTGTATAGTTTATTCTTAATGAGTATGATTTATGAAACTATTTATTGTTGCGTTTATATTTAACGTATAACGCGTAGGCACTTTTTGCCTTATTAAAGCATTACATTGGGTGGTATTTTTTTTAACATGGTTGTGTTTTTTTGCCAACCGGAAGAGAAACTTTATCCCTTTTGAGACCTGCACATCTTTATTGCTAAGTGTTTTTATTCATATAAAGATGATTTTGGGTAATTGGCCGCGAAGAAGCTTAGAAGGGAAGGGATTAGCTGGACTTAAGTCTGAACGCATTTGTGATTGGTTTCTTGTTTAGGGCTCCAGATTAACTGTGTGATTACTGATGTAACATGAACCCCCAATGAAGGTGAAATCTACTGAAATGACTTCCGGTTTCCGTTCGCTCCGAACTCCCTTGGTGCCTTTTACGTTTGGTGTTGGGTTCGTGCCAGGTTTTGGCACGGGAAACAGCATCTGTGTTCAGTAAATGCTGTAAAAGTTAGGTTAAAAAACTATAAATATGTATGTTAAATACATTGTTGAAAAAGATGTCTTTGTAATGAAAAGGCCTGGCCTCGGTTGTTCAAAAGGTGGATAGCGCTGTCCAGCGGATAAACACGAGCAAAACTAATTGAGTTATCCTGTGGATAGCTCTATCCACCCTTCGAACAACTGAGGCCTGATGTATTCTTTTTCAGCAGGTGCAGTGTTAATACAATAAAATTGTTTTCAGCTGGTATTACAGTGCGACGCGCCTTACCGTGGCCACCTAACAAAGTTTTTGAAAACTTATACGCCGATCAGAGTGAGCGAATTTGATTGACAGTCACCCCTCCTTGCAAAGATCGCACGGTTGTAAGTTGAACACCGTTGAATGGGTTGTTTGAGTTGACGTACTTATACGTAGTTGTCAAATGTGAAAGTTTGTTGGGTAGCCACGGTAAGGCGCGTCGCATTGTAACACTTTCAACAAACAGGTATTTTGTATTTCAGCCAAAAGTCTCAATTGTATTGGTTTAGCCATGTCAACTGGCTGTTGTTGAAATCTTTCTTTTTTTATTGGCGCAATTACGAGCGTTAACGGTGATAATCTTGCTGGACCTCTCGTTGCCTTTGTCCCAGGCGGAAAAGGAACGTCCTGTTGTAGATTTCGAACCGATCTTAAAGAGCAGTGTCACGTTATTTCAGTCAAACTTCAAAACACTGAAGCTATTCTTTGTTATTTGCATCCATGGATGGAGAGGATGGGAATGGAGATGGTGTCCGCAGAAAGTCGCCAAAAAAAGGAATACGAATAGCACTGTGTGCAATAAATACATTTCATATCTTGTCAGTGGGTTGTCACAAACGATTTACGTGTGAGCTAAAGTACTGATTTAGATTTTTACCCAGTTTTGACCTAAAGGCCTGGCCAAACACTCGCAACATTTCAACGCAACATCTTGCAACATTGTTGGGCACAACATGTTGCATACGTTTGGCCACCCTGTTGCAACATGTTGGATCAAATTTTAAAACGGTCAAATTTTTCGTGCAACATTTTGGATGTTACATTATGTTGTACTCGTTTGGCCACGTTCACGCAACATTGTTGCGCTAGGGCATGCGCGTTAGGTCCACTTCTTGCGCCCCAGACACCTGGGGTACATGAACATTGACATGTTGTGTTGAAGATGAAAGTGTTGCGTGCGTTTGACCACTTCGTTCAACACATGTCGCAACATCATGCAACAATGTTGCAAGATGTTGCGTTGAAATGTTGCCAGCGTTTGGCTAGGCCTTAAGGACAGCAAATTTAGCATGACAGTGCCCCTTTAAATATCAGTGCACTGAAGTTATGAATGATATAGCAGATACCGGAATGTTCATGCATTTGAACTGGAGAGTCGGAAAGCATAGCGGTCAAGCAGCAAATTAAGGGGCTCTGTCATGCCAAATTTCCTGTTTTAGGTAAACAAGACGCCTACAATGGCGTATCCGTGGAATGCGCAAACAGTTAACACAAATTGTCTTCAACTACAGGTAAACTTGAGAAAATGGTGAGAGATTACCAGAAAGATAAATCTGTAATATAACTTGAAATTGTTTGTTGTAAAAACTCATTATTAATGTTACTAAATTTACAAATGCAAACAACGAAGCCCTATTAGCGGGTTATCAGGTTACGGGATTTTTAGTATCTGGATGGGGGACGTCAAAATATGCAGCTTGCAGTCAGGAAAATACGACCAAAAATTATATTTTAACGCTCAAAAATGCGAACTAAGCAAGGTACAGATTTTGTTAGCCTGCTTTATGCAAAACAAATATTGACGCAAAAGTAAATAAATATTGATATGTAGCTAAGGAACTTTTAGGAAGTGTCGATCGAGAAAAAAACAATTTGCCCTCAGCAACAAAATTTGCGAGATAAAAACATCATAAATTTTGTGCCACGAATATAACAAAAAGGTAACGTAATTTTAGATGCAATCAAATCTAGAGATTTTCGGTTACATCTTATATTCGTCCTGTACTCTTCAGGCCCATACCGCCTTTTTCTTAGCCTGTGCAGCTGGCGGGAGGCAATAATGAGCGGCGAAGCCGCACGGAGAATGGGGTGGGGCACTGTGAGATCCATCCAGAGAATGTCTGCGACTGTTACTTTAATAAAACTAGTCGTTCTCAATGAGAAGGGAAATAATGCTCGAGTAGGAGGAGACCAGATCAATGCAGGCAGCCCCAAAGAGGGGAGATTTTGTAAGACCAAACGCCTTGTAGTAGTCGATGGTGGTGGTAGCCAGAGAACAACACAGTTTGAAAGCTCTGACAACTTTCAAGTCGATTCATAATGATACTTACCGTGAAAACAACAGGAAAATCCAGAGGAAATCCGCCTCTACACAAATCCGCCACAACTCAAAGAAACGAAGATTATGGTGTTTTCTGCTATGTGATTAGCCGAGCATTCGTTCGGTGGCGCTCGGTGTCCGACGGCAATCCGAAGACTGTAACTCGACGGCCCGAAGAAATGCCGAGTGTACCTCAGAACCCAATCCGCAAGGCATAGCATTTATAATCGGGCGAATCTCGAGATTCAGTGCGCGATAGCCCCGAGATGCATTGAAAGATTAGTGTTGCTCTCGCTCGCTGCGCTCGCTCGAGCAATCATCTGAAAAAATCGCGTGATCATTGTTTACACTTACATGTGTAAGTCAACTGATACGCCTACTGTCACTAAACGTCTTACATCGTCATGCTTACTCATGGTTCAATTTGTGCTTGAAAGATTCAGGCTTGAACGAGATCTTACATACATACATGCATATCTTTATTTGGTTAAGCAGGTTAATAAAAGAGCAGCCAAAGGCTGATGAGGACCTTGACATATATCAAAGTAAGTATTGCTGGAAGAGCGAAGAGCCATGCTTGTGTTGAAGCCGGAACAAGGTCTAGTCGGCTTAAAATGTTCCGATCTAAAAAAAGAAAACAAAACCCCTTCGTCACGACATGATTGCTCTGACACTTGGTAATTTGTTTCAACGGAAATCCACTCAGAACGGAATCAAATATAATAAAATGCGCTAAATTCGGCGTCATTTAACGAAAACTAACAGGACATCACAAAGTGCGTGCAAGTTCCATGCAATGGTGGCTCAACCTCGTTCCTAGGGTCTCTATTCTTCTCTCCGTCTGGGAAGGACTGGGAGGGGAAGAAGACAGACCCTGGGAACGAGGTTGCTTGTAGTGATTGGAGAACGAAGCAGAAACAATGCCCCCTAGTCCTGACAACGAAAGAAGCTACAGGTCATTAGGACAAATGAACAAGGCAGTACAGAATACGTGCAGGATTACTCAAGAGGGATTTTCCCTATGATAAAACGGCTGTTTTCAAATGCCGGATGGGAGACTGGTTGCCCTACATGGCGAGATGGCGACGGGCGAAATCAGAGTACACCTACAATGCAACCACCGTGGCACCGGTCGGACGTTTTACCCATTTGAGCTACTAGAATTCCTGGGGAACTACATTTGTGGTAGACTGCAAAACAGTCGTTTTCTTCCCTTTTCGGAAGGCGCGAAGCGCCGTAAGCGTGATCCTCGCGTGTGAAGCGCGCGAGCCTCACACGCACAATTGTGGGTCATTTATCTACAATCTTGGACATTTCAAATGGCAAATGAAGACCACCCCTCCCCCGTATTTCAATGATTAAAAAATGGCGGGCTTCAACTTGCGCGAGGATTCATCATTGATTTTGTGGGGAGGGGGTACTGCTTTTTCATTTTATTGTAGGTCCTGAATGGACAATGTATCCTGCTCAAGTCCTGCACGCAGACCAGCAACCTCGTTCCCAGGGCTTGTCTTTTTCCCTTCCACGTCCTTCCCAGACGGAAGTCAGAATAGAGACCCTGGGAACGAGATGGAGCTACAAGTTCAAGGTCTCTCAACAAATTACCAAGTGCCAATCATGTCGTGATGAAGGGGTTTTGTTTTTTCCTTCGATCAGAAAATTTTAAGTTGATTACCTTGTCTCGGCTTCAACACAAGCATGGCTCTTCCATGTGTGACAAGATTTTGTTCAACACGGCAGTTATGAACGTTACTTAAACAGCGACGAAAGGAATGCCTGAGTCACTCATAAACAGGATCTCATTGAGGCCTGAATCTTTCATGCACAAATTGAACCATGAATAGACGTGACGATGTAAAAAGTTCAGTGACAGTAAGCGTATCCGTTTACTTACACATGCAATTCTAGACAATGATCACGCGATTTTTTTGGATGATGTTATTATAGTAACAGTCGCGAACATACTCTGGCTAGATCTTGTCTTCTCGAGGAAGCGATTTTCTGAAGGCTATTGTTCAATTTCAGAGTTTGCAATTATTTTGCGTAGCTAAGAAAACCCAGGGTGACTCCGTTCTTTGACGTAACATGACCTAAACAGGAAAGTTCTGGTCTAGTGCGTAACTTCATGCGGTTCTGATCGCGTAATTTACTTTCCTGATTGGGAGGCCTGAAGTTTTGGGTCTCACGTTTAAGACACTCAGAGGGTGCAAGGTTTGATAACGACCAGATAATTTTGTGTTCACCACGGGGGTCTAAATTTTTCGGGTTTGGGTGGCTGGCGGCGCTCTCCCTGGCTCGTAAATCCCTCTTGCTTCCGCTAGCGAAGCAGGCCCGTTGTAGGTGTTGTCTGATACTTCATCAACGAGGACCAGGTGCCAATAATCTTCAATAATTTGACACGAATTCTACAACTATTTCATTACACCTTTATATTTTAACAATGTGAAAACTTAAGTTCGGGGAAAGAGGACTGTTACGACCTCGAATAATTTTACGGAAATTGTTAACGTAGTATTATCTTGACCAATCAGACTTGGAATCACTGGCAAAATTTACTAATTCTCCTAGCTCTCTCTCTTGATCATTTTATCATGGTAACCAACGATTAAGCGCGAAAAATCAACAAAAAGCGACAAAATTCTTGGATACCAGAATTGAAACCCTGACACATTGTTGGCGACTTCCGGGGTCTTGTATTAATACTAATTTTTCAGATTTCAAGCAATTAAGAACAAACACATTCACAATAAATAGTTCTTTATTTTTGTCAAAAACAACCGGTGTTCACAGCAAATGGAGGTTTTTCTCCATATGATAGCACAATTTCATAAAAATGACAATTACACAGCACTACCGTCAGAATGGTAAGATTTTGCAGCAGCCTTAAAACTGGTTTTAGCAGCTAGTATAATGCTTTAGTTACACAGCATCTGATTTTCCATACAACCTATTTTTTTTTAAGTTCAGCTATAGCCACGATAAATAAAATTCACAGCATCGGAAAAAAATGCTCTCGCAAAAATAATATCATTTATCTGTACAGCATAAGTACTTACAGCAAATTATATCATTAGTTACAATAACCCCCCTTTTAACCCAAATAAATTAATTTTGCTTTAACTTTTAATGTACAACATATAAATATAACAATCTGTTAAAAATGTCCAAGACTTCCACTGTACAGTTATAATTAAATGGAAGTTCATTAGCAGTTGAGGTTCATGTGATCAGAAAATAATAATTTATTTTTGTACAATGACTTCGAATCACCTTTTCTCAATTCTTGGTGGTAAAAAAAATTCTTTTACATCCTTTACACAATTAAAAAAAGAACATTCTGCAAACATTAAGTGGTAACAAAGAACATTGTTTACGAGCCAAGAGACATTTTCATGTTTTTTGGACAAAGCACCTTTTGCGCATACAAAACTTGTGTACAAACCCTCATCCATAATGTAAGAATGACAACTTCCTTCCTTACTTTGAGAGAAAGAAGTTGTATTCATTCATTTAAATAATAACGTAAATGATGCAACCACTAAAAAAAAAAACAGAGTTTGTCTTAAAAAGAATAAGGTCACCTTTACAAACTAAAACTACAGCAGAAGATTCTTACTCAAAAACTGTCTTTGCAAGTTAAAATTGAAAAAAAACTTATTTTGAAAAATAATTGGTCATCCCTAGGTTAAACTTTAAAAAATTTCCTGCTTAGGACTACCAGGGTAAATTAAAATTTAAAAAAGATTTAAAGAACTTTTAACATATCACCCAACCACTTCCATTTAATTCTCTATTATAATGTCACTCGAATTCATTTAAAAATAACACAAACCAAATGGACCATTGAAAACATTCTTCTTGCACGTAAAATTAACATTTTCTCTGAGGTATGCCTTGCCAAACACACTATCCAGAAAAGCTGAAGATGGCATACTGGTGTTAGGCATGATGATATTGTCTGGATCTTTGCTGCCTCCAGAACCCTGTAAGGACATTTGGATTTTAAGGGCTGCGGCTAAGGTGTCAAGGCCTTCTTTCCTGTTGTCTAAACCCAACCGTTCTGTCACATCATTGACTAAATTCTCCTTGTAGCACTCCCCATTTAGGGGATGAGCTTCAATGTCATCAACAATGATGGGGTCTGCACAATCGGCCATCAAGTCCTTCAATGACAGAACCTCACTGCAACTGTCAGGTAATTCTACGAGTTCTTCTTCAAGAACATGTTCCTGAATCCCAGAATCTACTGAATCATCCAGGGAGACACACTCTTCAAATAACCAGTCTTTCAAAACATCTTCCTCAAAATCTCCCACCTCATCTTCTATGAACAAGGGCTCCAAACAAATGGGCTCGTCACAAGGAAAGGAGTACTGATGCAGATAGGGATGTGACAAGGCTTCTTCAGCTGTGATCCTGTTCTTTGGATTAAACTTGAGCATTTTGACCAACAAATCAAGTGCTGCAAAAAACAATAAAAATTTCCATCACTTAAATGTTGCTTGAGTCTTGTTAAAGAATATCATTGCGCAGCCTTTCCAGGTGATGTCACAGGGAACAAAGAGGAGAACCAAACCACTGAGAATTGTTCTTATTCTTATGCAAACAATTATTTTGTTTTTAGATTAAAAAAAGAAAACACTGCTGTGACCACATACGTCAAAACAATGTCTGCCAGAAACTATACATTGTAAAAAGGGAGAAACTCCAACAAAAATGTCTCAAGTGACTTTTGAGTGCATGTTTTGTCATTTTTTTTTTTTTAATATTTCTGCCAAACTCTCAACTGTAAACAAAGCACAAGAAATCGAATGACTTCGTTCTTTCCAAGCTGCTTGAAGGACAACAAAAATTGGGGACACATTGACCAAAGCATTGGGTAATAAAATTGGACATTCCACAAGGAACAATGACACTACTGTAATCCTTCAGCAGAGGTGGATGCAATCTTTGTAAAATAAGAAAAAAAAACTGAAATGTCGTTCATGAGACATCTTGCCAGGAGCTCTTTGACTAACAACCTCTATCTCAAAGACTTAAAAAAATCATGACCCTAACCCGTATCACCTTGAGAGAATAATCAACTATCTCATGAACAATGTCAACTAGAATCATTCTGCACTAGTCAATAGTTCTTTGAAAATAAGTCAAAAAAAGCGCAACTTCTAACACAATTATTTGCTCTTAAAAGTTCTTCAGCTGTCTTGATTACCGTGAAAACTTGAAGCGAAGCTAGCGACAGATGGTTTCACTTCTGCGTGGGTGTCCTTAGTACTCCCAAGATGTGCACATGACTGTTAGCATGAACTGTTACTCGCTTCTCGGAATATTCTCGCTTTATCCGAACCTATCCATAACGGAGATGAATCGCCAAGGAATACTTTGATAAGATTCATTTTAAACAATTGGTTTAAACAGATCGGCGAACAGCAATCCTGCGTAATTAATTTATCGCATGAAAAGACGTCAAATTAGAATTTCAAATATTCTTTTTTTCACATCTGTGGACTTAAGAATCTTCCTCGAGGGCAACACGTCGATTTCTGATAAAGATTTTGCATTCTTTAATACGCTGGAAGAAATAAGGAAAAGGATTGCTTGTAAAAATTTACTTTGGTACGAGAAAAGTCTCATAAAATTGATTCCATCACTCATGCTTTTCCTTAACGAACCGCAAAACAGTCACACCAGAATATTCCAAATACCGTTGCAGTTTCGTTGAAGATAACCGCTAAATTTAGAAGTATTCTCATTTCAAGACCAATAATGAAAGCGACCTCATTTAACGAGCAACGCATTTTATACCAAAAAAAATTGTCATCCTGTTTTGTTCGATATTTCAGATGCAATCTAGGTCAAGGTAAACGAAAGAAATTTCCATAAGGACGCGCAAAATTTCCATCTTATTTGTTTACACACTTCACTATTCTTATGAAATATTCATAAGGT
This sequence comes from Montipora capitata, assembly GCA_949126865.1. NCBI lineage: Eukaryota > Metazoa > Cnidaria > Anthozoa > Scleractinia > Acroporidae > Montipora > Montipora capitata. The sequence continues at coordinate 55,767,578 of OX421448.1, forward strand.
ATCAAAGTACATCGTCAGGGCACTCAGTTCATGCTAACTCTCACAAGGCCATCGACATGAATTTTTGGGAATAAATTGACCGCCATTTACTAGAAAGTGATTGTTTGCTAAACACAAACCCCAAAAAAATATCGATTAGGAAAGAAATGACGGCGGATTAGTGGCGATCGTTAACTAAAAAGAAAATCGGTTTTCGTTACGTAAGGAGTTCCTTGACACGCATAGAAATGAGTTCATGTTGACATGAATCTGACATCAACAAAAGCCGGTCGTACCTTGTATGTCGATGCGCGTGAATTTGCTGCCAAAAGGTGTTCCTTGTTCCTGTTCTCTACCGGTCGCAGTCTTTTCCGGTATTTGTGGCTTAAGATTGGACCATTCTTCAGCCGTCAGGCAAACGGAATCCAAGATAACTTCGAGTTGGTCCATTTCATGTTTGCCTTCGAACAATGGCTTGCCCAGCAACATCTCGGCAAACACGCAACCCGCGGCCCAAATGTCCACTGAACTATCATACACAGAAGAGTTTAACAGCAATTCAGGAGCTTTATACCATAAAGTCGATATCCTGTGCGTTAGGTAACCCGTGTGCGAGTAAGCCGGGTCGATAATTCTCGAGCGGCCGAAGTCGCCGATACTCAGTAAGAGAGTCTTGCTGTCAACTAAGATATTACTTGGTTTTACGTCTCGGTGAACAATATTCGCTGAATGAATGTATTTTAGTCCTCTTAGTAGTTGATATAAGAACAGTTTGACGTAGTCTTCTCGAAGCTTTCCGTTACTTTGAAGGATTTGATGTAAATCAGAGTCGAGTAATTCTTCTACAAGAAATAGTTCACTTGCTCCTTTGATATTTTCAACCGAACTCTCTTTAATTGGTGAGCCCTCCGTGTCCACAACCTTGGTTAACTTCACGACGTTTTCATGTTCTAACTTCTTCAGTATTTTCAACTCTCTCAAAGCTGCTCTGCAATTCAGTTGATCACGTAAAATGAGTCTCTTCAAAGCAACGCGCTGATCCGTTTCTCTATCAATGGCAGAATAAACCGCGCCACTACCGCCTGTTCCGACCAGCTTCATGTTCGTAAAATACGGCGCAAGAAAGTCTGAGTTAGCTTGTTCTAACATGCTGTAAATCTCTAAA
>OX421448.1:55773721-55781221 GCA_949126865.1 Montipora capitata
GGGGCTACGACAAAACATTGAACCCCGGTCAACTGACCCCCTACTGACCCCCTTTAAATTGACTGGAAATAATAATAATAATAATAATAATAATAATAATAATAATAATAATGACCGGGGTTCAGGGTTGTTGTAGCCCCTGAAAAGTATGAAAAGTACAAAGACCTGGCAAGAGAGGTTTAAAGGATCCGGAAATCAAGGACAAAAGTGGTATCAGTGGTAGTAGGTGCATTGGGTTCAGTGTCAAAGAAGCTGGCAGGCGATTTGGAGCAACTAGGAATTAAGGACCGAACAAGAACGATGCAAAAGTCGGCACTCCTCGGATCAGCACATATCCTCAGAAAAGTGCTGGACGTCTGAGGTCTCGGGACGAGACTTGACTGGATATTTCTCCCCAGGGAAAAACCCTGTGCTTAATTCTAGATAATAATAATAATAATAATAATGAATATAAGAAATATAATGATGATTTACGATAATATAGAAATTACTGTTGTATATCGGCGCACCTTCGAATTTCAAGATGGCGGAAGCAAGGTTACGGGTTTTGTTACTTTTTCTTTTTTTGCATGGAAGTGGACTGCAAAACAGGTGACAATTCTTCGGTTGCCTCGCTTAACACTTGTTCATTGGAAAAGAGAAAAAACATATGTGCTGAAAGGATTTGAAACGACTGGCACGAAGCAGATCAACCTTACTTCCGCAATCTTGAAATTCGAAGGTGCGCTGATACACAGAGTTTCGAAGCAAGCAACCGTGGACAATTTATATACAACAGTAATTTCTATATTAAAGTAAATCATCAGTATATTTCTTCTAATTATTATTGTTTCCAGTCAATTTAGAGGGGGTCAGTAGGGGTTCAGTTGACCGGGGCTCAGGGTGTCGTAGACCCCCCCCCCCTTTAATTGTTTGTTGAATACGTGCTGGTGTGCAACGGCATAACGTTAAAAGGAATTTTCAAAAGCCCAGAGGGCAAAAGTTCAAAGCCATTTCTGTGTAATGTATAAACTATGTGATTTTCGCAGTTCTTTCAGCCAGAAGATATTTTTTAACTTCATTTGCAAGCAAAACTTTAGGTAACACTTTAGAAAAGTTTCGCCTGAAAAAAGTTTCTCGAGCCTATTTCTTCTGACGAAGAATGTAATCGACATCATAATTTGAAGAACTTTGTATGCAACATTAAATAACCCGTAACCTACAGTTGTATTTTTTACGCTGACGAAGTTCAATACAAAGCGAGTTTTGCACGGGCTAAAGGTAAACAACCTAAGTTGTAATTTGTTGCCGCGAAACCCGCTGCATTGGTGGGTCCAAAATCTTTGCCTAAAATTGCATGTGAACGTCATGCCGGAGGAACATTACGCAACCCTCTCAAAAGCGTGCGCTGACAGTTCGCACGTGCAGCACGTGAGACAAAAAAGCTTCGATTTGTTTTATAATGATGATTTGTACCTTGGATCGAGACGTTTTTAGACTCCAATATAGAACTGTCGATGTTGTAAGGGTACTGTAAGTAGGCCCTTTGTAACGTTTACTTGAAATATTGAATGGACGTGATCAGCGTCATTAAAAGTCAACTTCCTAAGCTCACAATCGATTTTCTGCGCGTGTTTATTCAAGGGGTGAGTAAAAACAAACCATAAAAGGCCCAGCGCTTTGCCTAGATACCCGTAAAATTCGATTGATCGCTGTTTTCCTTGGCCAGATGTAAAGCTTGAGTGGATATTTAAATTGTTTTTCCCTGGAGTCTTCTTGGCTCCAAACGTCATGATTTCTATACAAAATACTTAAATATACGAGCCCTGCTGCTTGTAGTTATGCAAGTTTATATCGCTATTTGTCCCAAAATCAATGTAAAGTGGTTCGATATTTGTTGTGAGAAACTTCACGTGTGTCCTGAAATAAACAACCGCGGTAGATTATCCTTGTCTTCGTTCTATTTGATCTCGCTAGCTCAAATCTTAAAGTATTTCCGACAATGGGATTACATAAAAATCACGTACGGGAACAAGAAAGAAGAAGTTTTATAATGGGTCAAGTTTACCGTATTGCGTATCTGCTAAGATTATTAACACGAGGTTCGAGGCACTTAACTGCCCATTATAGCTCCTCCAGAGTATCGGGAGGCAATCAAATCAATATAGATAGGAGCAATCGAGCAGCAAAAACTACGTATGGGGCAATATACGGTACACTTTCCTTCCCTAAATAAATTTAATGACGCAAATTGTGCTCGTGAAATCTGAAAACGGCTGCCCGCAATTTCTTAGACCTAATCTCAACTTTAGAGCGAAAACTTGCTCTAAAAAGGATTAAACTCAACGAGAATTTATTTTACTCGAAGGCTATTGAAATATTTCCTTTAGCCCCACTGAAGTAGCGACATGTTCAAAAGTATTGGTGCACAACTGATCTGTTGGATCAGTCTGTATAAAGTTCTGTGTAAAACCATAACAAACCGTGACTGGAAAGCAGGTTCTCCGTATATTGTGCAAAACAACAGGAACAGGAAAAATAAATGAAACGTATACATCGATACACAAGAACCATGCTAAACAGGCTCAACTCAGGGGTTAAAAAAGAAAACTCTTCACTGGACAGCGGAAGCCAGACTATTTCTTGAATAACAGGCTTATTGTAATATTTATGGGGAAGGTCTCCGCAGATTTCCAGCCAGCCGTGGCCAGCCGTGGCCTCGTCGTGATTGAGGTCATCTTTCTCACTGGCTTTGGAAACCGATGCTGGCCTTGTGCTAGAGGCAGCGAACTGTGACACCTTGGTATTAACTCCGCAAATGTTGAGAGTTTTTAAGTTTACCGGGAAAATCGTGTCTTAAAGCCTGGTTTTCACTAGCGACGCAAGCAAGCAAGCAAGCACAAGCTCAAGCATAAATAGCTTATGCTAAGTGAAAACGAACGTCGACATAAGCATAATTAATATTAGGGACCTTAAGATCTACGACGGCGACGTCGACGAAAACGTCACCTCAAAATAGAACTTTGCTCTAGTAAAAGTCTTTCGCGATTATTCCATCTCGTTCACGTCGTACAATGTGGGCGAAGTATCCTAAAAATAAATTGGTACGAGCGGTTTCAGACTGAAAATAGAGAATGAAAGATTCTCTGTTGAATGCTCACGTTGTCGTCAAAACCTAAAATTTAGTGATTTCACGTCGTCGTCATGCAGAGAACCGCAAAAATATGAGCTAAAATCCGTGCTGCACGTGCAGCACGATTATTTATGCTCTTTTAACCAATGATATCATTGTTTTGTGGCGTTTTCGTCGACGTCGTCGTCGTGGATCTTAAGCTCCCTAATATCAAAGTCAACCACACCGCCACCATTTTCTTCAACTGCTCAGACCCTGGGAATCTGGAACGAGTGCTTTAATTGGCCAGACAGGACCAGAAGCACTCTCGCCCCCACTGTCCGCTTTTCTTTTGGTCAGTACCAAGAACACGGTAGCTAGCCACTCCCAACTTATGCGCAGTCGAAGTGAAGGTCCATCATCCCATTGATTCAAATTTCTGAGTGTGCGTAGACGAACCGGAAGTCCGAGATTTGCGGACTTCCTGCCTTGGAACTCAGTGGCAAGAGTGCGTGTTCTCGGTGCTGACCAATTAAAAGAAAAGTGGACTCTGGGGACGAGATTGGGCCAGAAGCAGTGAATCTTTTCCCTGTGCTTATGCCGTGTTTCTTTTTTACACGGCATCAGGCGAATGCAAGCCCCAACAAAAGCACAATGAAAGAAAAAAACTGTATCCTAGATCTTGTGGTGCTTACGTCGAGGACGTTTTCACGGTGAAATGAGAGCCATTAATAATGCTGGTGCTTATTCTACGTACCTTGCGCATGCCAGCGTCGCTAGTGAAAACCAGGCTTAAAATAACTAACAAATAGTTTTGTCTCGGCTCAGCATTACGTACATGCCTCTTTCAGACAAGCCAAAGGACAAATGGTAATTGTGAGGCTCATAGCGAGCTATTTCAATTTGCCCTGGTTGACTCGAAACTATAATGAAATTAACATGAGGGAACTTATACGTCAGATCCACAAAGGATCGTTAGGTATAGACTATAGATAAATGTTTCAAAACAATCCAACATACCGACTCTTAGTGCACTTATAAGTGCTGGTCGTCGTGATTCAAAAGCACCCTCAAAGCTGGGGCAAGGAATCTTGCATGAAAACTCAGTTTGAATAGATACAAAAAACACACATCAAAACTGAACTTGAGAGTATTCGACGTTTTTCAACAACTGCTTGTACTCAGGCTATGAAAATGAAGCTAAAATAAATTTGTCAATCATCCATAACTCGATCCCAAACAATTAATCGAAGGCTTTGCAGAACCAGCAGAAAAAGTGAATTTCGCACTATAAGTTTTTATCCTGTAAATTTTTCCCTAATTGGTGTCCCCAAATTAACAAGGGATTTCTTTTCCCTAGCTAGATGGCTTTTGACACTGTCTCTTAATAAAGTTTCTACTACTACTACTACTACTACTACTACTACTACTACTACTACTACTACTACTACTACTACTACTACTACTACTACTACTACTACTACTACTACTACTACTACTACTTACTACTACTACTACTACTACTACTACTACTACCACTACTACCACTATATTTATTTATTTATTTATTTATTTATAGTAACTCGTCTCACCAAAACATTTTATGACAATGTTTTGAACTCCAATTTTTTTTCTCGTTTTTTGAAAAGAACATTCCGGATTCCGGAAGCACCTGTTTCTCAATTTCTCTTTTTAATACGACCCAACGTTAAATGACGTTCACGAGCTCCAAGCTCGTGTTTTATGTGAAGCTTTCATTCTTGTTGCCATTATTATAGCCTGGTTTTCACTGTTTTCACTTGCGTTTGCTTGTGCTGTGTGAAAGCAGGACTTAACGAAACCGCAACGCAAGCTGTGATATTCGTCCGATGAAAAAGACCCGTTCCAGATTCCACTTGCTGCGCCGCGTTGTAAGAGAGAACATGGAACTAGTGAGTAGATTTTGGTTCGTTTTCACTTGACACGAATCTCTTGTGCTTGCAATTTTGTCGCTAGTGAAAACCACTGGGCTTATGTTTTTATTAATTAACTCCGTAACGATAACAAATATGAAATGTAAGATTCATTTTAAGCAGCAACGCACGCATTCCACGGTAAATCGTTTCTTTACCGTGTTTACTTCAAAACGCGGCGTTCGTGCTTAAGTTAAGTTACATGCAGGATAAGAACAAAGGATGGATACGTTTTACAAATGTTGGCCGTGTAGCACATGTATTTGAGCAGAATTAACTATCAGTGAGAGAAAATAAAGTTGAGAGAAGAGGGCATCCCCATGCATTCCCTTTCCATAGGTAATATGTCTCAAGTTATTTTCAGATCGACTCCCACGCCGTACAGATCCCACAAGGAGATTCGGCAACAGCCAATCAAATGGCCAGAATGTGTTCCGCGAGGATAGCCCACGCTCAGAGAACACATTCCCGCCATATGATTGGCTGTTGGCTAATCCCCTTGGGATCTGCACATCTATGGAAAAGGTCGTGTATGGGGGATACACTATCTTCCCCCTTTTTTTTCTCTTGCTATCAGAGAATAACTTGAAGTGCTATATACACCCTAGTAGGAGTTTTTGTACTTTTGTTGGCCCGTTTCCATCACGGGGGCAAACGTTCACGTGCCGTATCACTTGCAGGATACTGATTCCATATTATGCAACGTGAACAAAGTGGAGTAATCGCAAAATAATAAATAATAATATTAAAGATATCCCAAAGTTATTTTTGAAGTGAGGTTTTCGTTTAGCCAGTTAATTACATTGGCGAGTGCTTATTAAGATAAACAGAGATACCGAAGGTGTGTCGCCATTTCAGGTGTGTTATGCCGGTAGTTTTTCAAGTTAGAAAATATCTGCATCTCATTCACTTCACGTGATTTGCAAAGTGATCACAGGAGTGTTTTTATAACAAACATAGTGCAGAATATTTTCGTTAAACCCTCTACAGGTTCACCATACCTAATTTTAGAGTGTAATTTCACTCCCTTATACTTTTTGTTGATCACCCGTGGGGTAGGAAGCACTCTGTTCTTAGCCGAGACAAGTGTCATATACATTCTTTAAAATGTTTTTTGAGATTAGACTTCGAGGTAACAGTGGCTTGATATCGATAAATGACCAAAAGTCTTGTTTTTACAGATGCTTTTTTTAAAAAAAAAATCTTTATTATAGTAGTGCTGAGGTTCTTTTGTTTCTCAACTGCTAGCCTTGTTCAATCGCTTTTTGCTTCCGTTAGCAAAATGATATCACTGGAAAAAAATACGCGGTCGTTGTTTGTCTTCTCCGAAACTTAATTTCGGGGGCAACAATACTACAAAGCGTTTCTGACTCTCGACTTTTAGTCGAGTGTCTTAAATTTGCTGTGCAACGGTCAAAGTTCATATAGTATGGGCAATATTAGGGACAATATTATTTACATGCAGGTTGATATGAACTCGTTAAGGAAGAAAAACAATTTTGTGCAATGTGCACGTGCATCGGCACTTTACAAGTGACGAGTTATTCTACAAAAGTTACAAAACAATTTAATAGTTTATTAGTAACCCAAATATGATCACTGAGATCACTATGATCAGCTGAGGAGACCCTGGCAACGAGGTTGCTTCACGCACTTTGAAAAAATGAAAAACAAAATGAAAAGAAAATTCGTACACTAAAGTGACGGCACGCTCAACACGATTCAATGATTGTTCGTCGCCATGAGTTGGCTTGTTACACTTGGCAGTCTTGGCAACTTGCCTCGCGATAAAAAGTTGCAAAGAATAGTTTTGCGAAACACTCCCTTATACAGAATCGTCTCCAACGCCGGAATAGTGTAACATCTTTCCTGCAATTTGTGCCCCAACGCTTTTTGGCATCAGCCAATAAGATTTTCTGTTAACTCAATTTGACCATCGAGGTGACAGTAAATCACCAAGCTGCTTAACTTGCAAACGTTTTCCCACAAAAATTGCCAGACAAATTGTTTGAAAACTGGTAATCCTTTCCGGCTGTAACAGCACGTTCAACGCTTATACCCGCCTAGCTTCGAACAAAAGGTTTTAGCTTGTCATGTTATTTTAGCACACTGAACCCTGCTTCGAATAAATTTTCCCGGTTTCTAAAGGATCAGGACAAGATCAAGCTGTGTCGGCGCCAACAGAAAATAAAATTAATAAGATACTTAAGATAAGCAGGTCTCCCCGGAATGTTTAAGCATAGCCGAATGCCATGATTCCGGAAATCGGGTATAATTCAAATGTAGTTCTACAGATTTCCGTCCAATACTCGATACACCTAACTGGAACATTTTTCTCGGCGAAGAAGTTTTCAACTAAAATAAGGTGAACAGTCTCTGCAAATTGATGGATTTTCTTTAAACTGAGGTTCTTCTTACATGGGAGCAAATGAGTGCCAGTAAACTTGATATCCCTCT
>OX421448.1:55786221-55791221 GCA_949126865.1 Montipora capitata
ATTTGGATATCACTTTAATGCAGGTTTTCACAAGTGGCCTTAGTGTAAACACAAACATCTTGCTCATTAATGCCTTTTCTTAGAACAAAAGACACTAAATTGATGAGCAAGCTGCTTCTGAGACACTAAATTCTTTGATAAAAAAATTTATTATGCATCTGTTTATGTTACTTGTGCTTTTTCCTACTGTACATGCACATCGCTTGTAAAAATCAGGCCTTAAAGCTACGTGTACAGTGAAATGTAATAATTAAGGCAAGTTGTCTCTGGGTCTTTCATCTCCCCATCCCAGAGGGATTGAGGAATCAAATGCTCCCTATGATAGATGATTGGCCGTTGTGCAAGAGGTCCTGAGTTCGATTCCCGGATCTCACATCCTTGTTTCAACTTCTTTCCATTCTGTGTAGCTTAAGTAGCTTTAAATACCTGTAAAACGGAGCACTGATGGCGAAGGGGGAGTAACATGAGCGCATCGTCAACCTCACGTTTGTCAGTCTAATTACTGTTACAAGTTATCGACGTTAAATATGGTTGCTTTACTTTACTCTACTTTGTAGAGAGTTCAAAGATCATAAGTGCAAATTTAGGCTATTAACCTCCTACCAGTGCTCATCCCTTTTGTTTGAAGGGAGCATCCTTTGACATCTGGCTGCCTTTAAGGGTAATCACCTCAAGCTCCTCCTCTTTCAAAGGTTTCCTTGTGTATATATTTGCATCCAATTGATCCCTCACATGCTATCATCAATAATTTATTGTTCCTCTATGACCCTGTCCGTTTTGGTAATTAACAACTGAGCTGCAAAGTGGAGGTTGGGTGTGCCTCAGAAACATCCAGGCCCAAGTCGTCCGAAAGGTGGATAGCGCTATCCACTGGATAATTCAATGTAATGGTCTTGCTAGTGTTTATTCGCTAGGTAGTGATTTTATCCACTGGATAGCATTATCTACCTTTTGAACAACTGAGGCCAGGAGCTTCTACTATTGGCAGCCAGCTCCTCAATGGAGACTGTTCCCATGCCCCCCCCCCCCCATTCTGCTGTATGGAAGAGCAACAGGCACTCGTCACACTGATAAAATCAGTGGAAAAGGGTAGGGTAGGGTGGGGAAAGGGTCATAACTAGGCCCAAAGCACAAGATGCCAACGCTTGAAAAAGATTCCTCAACCTGCTCAAAGGTGCGCTTCCACACTACACATCATGAAACCCCAAAGACACATGGGATCCAGTTACATGTTGCATAATTACTAAATTCTGTTAAATTGCATTTAACTGCATGTATTGGGTTTGTAAATTTATATAATAATAATATTGATGCTGACTAGGTACTTTTTGTACTGTCAGTGATGATATATGCAATACATATTAAGCTTAACAACTGTAGATTAACCCTAACACCAGATTCCCAAATAACCATTGGTTCTTACCCTATTAGGTTCAAGATAATGAGCTTAATGTTCAGTAATATAGACTGTTGGTTTATTGGTTCTATGCAGATGGTCAGATGAGAGACAAAGAAACTGGTGAACCTTTCAAATTTGAAGTAAAGGAAGGTGATAGAGCATATAATCAGAGGCATTATGAAGCGCTTGGAGAGGTGGGATGTAACACTTTTGGTATTGTTATAATGAGTCATTATTATTATTATTATTATTATTATTATTATTATTATTATTAGACATCCCTCTATTATGTAGGTGTGCTGCTGACTGGCATAAAAGCATGTAGAAGGTTTTTCAGGCTTCATGGTTACATGGTTTCTTGGGTTTCGTGGGTTTCATGGCTCTCTGGTTTCTTGGGTTTCATGGTTTCATTTGTTTTGTGGGTTTGATGGTTTCACTGGTTTCTTGGGTTTTGTTTTTTTTCGTAGGTTTCATAGTTTCATTGGTTTTGTGGTTTCATTGGTCACTTGGGTTTCATTGGCTTCTTTGGTTTTATGAGCTTCATGGTTTCACTGGTTTCTTGGGTTTCGTTGGGGTAGTGGGTTTCATGGTTTCACCAGCATAATTAACATAGAGGCGTGTCTAATTAGAATTAATCACAGGTGGCTCAAGCTCAAGTTGAGACCGTGACAAGAGTGGTGTTGTGTTATAACCAACTTGATGTAATTATAAGGATTCGTATGGGAAACCAACTGACTTTCTTGAAATGGAAGTAATTACGAGTATCATGACAATAAAATCAACATACCCTGCAGCAGTATTGTACCAATAATGATTATTGTTATTCTTGTCTGCCCGCTTCTTAAGTGCGTTTGATGCGATTTCGGCAAGTCATTGTCCCATGTTTCTACAGCTAAGAACAACTTAACTGGACTTACTTTCTTAGCGATGAATGGGTTAAGTTTTGTAAGGAAAAAAGCTACAATACACATTTATCTGTATGTTTATTGTTATTGATATAGTTGTTGTATTTTTTCTTGTTGTATGGTCTTCTCTCTTTTTACCGATAAGCTCAAGTTCTTTTGAGGAAGCAGGGGTGTTAGGGTTAGGGTTAGAGGTGGCGCAGTGGTGAGAGCACTTGCCTCCCACCAATGTGGCCTGGGTTCAATTCCCAGACTCAGCGTCCTATGTGGGTTGAGTGTGTTGGTTCTCTTCTCTGCTTCGAGAGGTTTTTTTTCGTGTCCTCCGGTTTTCCCCTCTCCACAAAAACCAATAATGATTTGATTTGATTTGAGTTAATTTTGTTAGTGTCCCCAGTTAGTGCTTTAAATCCAGTTTTTGTTTATATTTATTTGTTATTACTACCAGTGAGTATCAATATTGCATTACATGAAAAAGTAGGAAGTACAATCTTGAGCATCACGCAGGGGAACGACATACATGTCCAATACACTCAACCTGAGTCGGGTTGACTTCACTCGCAGGCGGATTGAGTCCGATCGCGACCGGAACCGGAAATGGCTGCATGGCGCTTGATCAGTGGTACCGGAAGTGAGGGTTAACAGGAGCGAAGGGGGTTGAAAAAGTTGGCAAACAGACTCGATCGGATCCGATGGAGACAGCTCTTTCTGGCAAGAGTCAATCGGACTCTTGGAAGTCAGTTCGCGCGTGACACAAAATATCTCTTAGCCCTTACGCGAAACAAGCACACGCTACACGTGAAATATATGTCGTTCTTAAAGCCATGAGGCGATACAAGGGCGCTACACATGTAACATTAGTCGTTCTTTAAGACATGAGGCGAAAGTCAACATCACGAAACATTGCACACCACACTATACCTCGTTCTTTAAAGCATGAAGCTGAACAAGATTTTCACAAATCCAGCTCATTGAATTTCCGATTGCGACAGAAATTCTTGTCATCCAATCTCCGACAACAATAAATTATTAGCTTTTCAGTCAAATCCACTGATTTCAGTGACGAAGACAAAGATAATCTGCGTGAACGAGAGCCTTTCCCTGGATGAAAACTTTCATTTGGTTTTGCTAATTGAAATTGTGATTAATTCCATAAGACATTATAAACTTCTATACCATTCTGGAACTGTTCTAGTTAGAAGAGCTCAATATTGATTATATGTGAAATATAGAATGGTCAAGGTTATGACATTAGAAAGTTCTATAGCATTCTAGAACTGCTCTAGTTTGAAGAGCTCTATAGAAAGTTCTATATCATTCTAGAACCGCTCTAGTAAAATGTTCGTATGTGCAAAATTCTAAAGTTCTGATTAAAGTACTAGAGCTCCAGTTCTAGAGTTCTAAGTCAGTCAAATTCGCAGTTCTAGAGTTCCGAGTTCTAGAGTTTTAAGTTCTAGAATTCTCAATTGTTATATGTTATCCTCTGTGGGCTCTAGAATGTCTAGAATGTCTAGAGTTCTAGAATAGCCAGACTCTCTAAGTGAGTTCCAGAACGTCTAAACTGCACACTAGACTTGGTTGATGTCACTGAATACCATTCACTAGTTTAAATACTAAGCACTCATTTAAGCAAAAACAAATCCCCATGAATACCATGTAACCGCGTTATACCTCGACCGTATCTAAGCACCTTAAGTGAGCTAAAACGTTCCGCCGTTATAATCAAAAACAAATCCCCATGAATACCATGTAACCGCGTTATACCTCGACCGTATCCAAGCACCTTAAGTCAGCTAAAACATTCCGCCGTTTTCCCAAACGAATTATAAATGGACATGAAAACTTGACTAAACACGGTTTCGCTCTTTAGCTTTCACTTTGCAGTTCGGTTAACTACACTTTTCACGAGATTATGTGAAGAAGAAAGCACTCGTTTACTGATTAAGCCTAAGCGCTCCTTTCAGTTATTAGGCCCCAGTAAGCACTCTCGCAAAAGTTTAGCTTTCATTTTGCGGTTCGGTCAACTACACTTTTCACGCAATCTCCGACAACAATAAATTATTAGCTGTTCAGTCAAATCAGTGTAGAAGACAAAGATAATCTGCGTGAACGAGAGCCTATACCTGGATGAAAACTTCCATTTGTTTTTCTAATTGAAATTGTGATTAATTCGGAATAACTGATATGTTATTTATTTATGAAAATAAGTAAGATGTTTAACAAACCCAAAAAATTATTACTACCCCAACAAGAGCTTGTTCGCCGAACGTCCGGCTCGGTGTGCGCTTGAAATGCACGCAACAACCAAAAATGGCAAAAAAGAGAAAAGGTTGGCGAATTTGGCAAATATGGCGAAAATGACAATTTTGCCACAATCGCCAACAAGGTAAAGCACAAAGCAGAGAGTTCTTAGGCGTAATCACTGAAAGGAGCGCTTAGGCGTATAATCAGTAAACGACTGCTTTCTTCGAACCGTAAAATGAAAGCTAAAATTTTACAATAGTGCTTAGGCCTAGTCACTGAAACGAGCGCTTACACTTTTGAAATATCGCTATAATGAACTGCCATCGCAGTCCGCAATCCCGTAGTCGAGGAATGAAAATTGTTCAAGGGCAAGACGATCTCGTGAAAAGTGTAGTGAACCGAACAACAAAATGAAAGCTAATATTTCAAGAGAGTGCTTTGGACTAATCACGGAAGCG
>OX421448.1:55793721-55813721 GCA_949126865.1 Montipora capitata
GTCTCCATCGGATCCGATGGAGTCCGTTTGCCGACATTTTCCACCCCCTCCTCAACTATACTTTGCTGTATATTTACTAAGTCTCTTGCGAACTGACTCGCGGTAGTCCGATGGATTATTGCCACCGCAACCCGTCTCTATCGGATCCGATGGAGTCCGTTTGCCGACATTTTCCACCCCCTCCTCAACTATACTTTGCTGTATATTTACTAAGTCTCTTGCAAACTGACTCGCGGGAGTCCGATGGATTCTTGCCACCGCAACTCGTCCCCATCGGATCCGATGGAGTCCGTTTGCCGACATTTCCCATCGCCTCCTCAACTATACTTTGCTGTATGTTTACTAAGTCTCTCGCGAACTGACTCCCGGCAGTCTGATGTATTCTTGCCACGGCAACCCGTCTCCCTCGAATCCGATGGAGTCCGTTTGCCGACATTTTCCACCCCCTCCTCAACTATACTTTGCTGTATATTTACCAAGTCTCTCGCGAACTGACTTCCGGTGAGTCTGGTTGCTCATGGCCTTCGTCCATCGGACTCAGTTTGGGTGTATTGGACAACCCTCGGGAACAAAAGCAAAATGCTACTTTGAAATATTTCCCTTGAAGTAAAATTATGCATTATCATAATTGTTATCGATCGTTGTCTTCGTCATTGGCCTCAACCTTATCAGCAGCAGGATCATCTTCTGTGTTATTGTTATCATCATCAATTATCTGTCAGTGCTTAATTATCAGTCATCATTACCATAACAATGTAATATTATTGTTATTGTTACTATTACTATTTTCTTCCTTGGCTGCGATTGCTGCTGATCATTTATTGTGACTCTGCATCCAATTTCTTCAAGGTAATTACAGAGTATGTCTACAAACTATTAGAGGAGGAAGTTAAGCTGGAGAAACATTTTGTCCCAGTAAGTCAAAATAGATATATTATATGTTATAGTTCAATTTTTTATTTGGTGCAAAATTTTTCAATGTGGTTCAATTTTGACTTTTTTCAAATTATGATAATGGATATTAGAAGAAAGAAAAATCAAAATTTAACCGGTTTGACAAATTTTAAACCAAGACAGAATTTGAATCACAACATATACATGTACTGTCTAGCATGAATACTCAACAAATTTTTCGCACAATTTAATAACAATGATGATAATAACTGTTGACTTTCTGTGAAGAGAAGAACCTGCAGGGGGATATGGTATTCAAACTCTGTAGGCATAAACACTGCTTAGCCTTGTCACCAGACCTGTGGCTTAGAGACTAAGTGTCTTGTGGAGGCTTAGGGCGGTTCCAATGACTGCGGAGGCCTGCACTTCTCCCAACAAATCCAGAACCCCAAGATCTTTGAAAAAACCCTCAAACTGACCAGACACCACACCCAAACAACTAATCGGCAATCCCACAATCTTAGTCAACAACTGATGCATCTTCCTGATTCCCTTTGCCAGAAACTCTAGTACTTGGTGATTTCTTCATCCTCTGTAGTCACCACGTTCTTATCTCAAGGCACTGAGAAATCAACAAACACCAACTCCTGGCCTCAGTTGTTTGAAGGCTGCCCAGTGGATAAATCAATTATTATTGGTTTTGCTAGAGATTATCCGCTGGATAGTGATTTATTCGGTGGATAGTGTTAACCACCTTTTGAACAACCGTGGCCTGAGCTGCTCAATCCACCTCAGTATGGCTGGACAAAGCTCCAAGTACACCTCAACCCCATCTGATTATGCCTCCTTGGACTGATACTCCCTCTGAGCCAAACCAGTACAACCACTTGCCACATGCCCAACTGACTCCACCTCCTTGCCACTGTGAGTCTCTCTACACTTTGGATGTACATTTTCCTTCTCAATTGTGGCCCGAAAAAACCTCTTTCGCAAAGCCTGCTCCTGAGCAGCAAAAGTAATAATAGCCCTCTATAATATTTCGCAAATACGCATCTCTAAGCCACAACATCTCATCAGCCACTTCACTGATATCCCTCAAAAACATCCCATGCAACCTCTTCTCCCAAAATGTCTCCTTCCTTGCTTTCTCCAGCGGTTTCTTGTTCTTCGTTTCTCCTACCTTCCACCTTAGAACTGATTCAAAAGTCAGACTTATTGTATCACCCAATCTAAAGGTGCCATTATTGTGATCCAGTAGATCAGAGACTGCAACAATCTCCACTCTTTCCTTCTTGATATTCTTAAGAAGCATGATGACTATATTTGATATTTCCCAAATTACCTTTGCTCTAAAAACGTACAAATAGAACTTGAGGTCTTCAATCAAACATACCTCGTAAGAGTCATTGTGCTTGTAATTTTGCTAATGATTTAAGTTGACACAAATCTGTGCAAGTAACAGAGTATTTCTCCTTTTGTAAATTTAGTAATTACTTATTATTTTCATTGTAATCTTTTAGTGTGACTGTTCTGCCCAGATTAGCAAAATTAATGCTATTTGTGGACCAGTCCTTTTGTGTTGTATATTGTCAATTGAAATTATTATTCTTTAAATAAAGTTGAATTTGAAGTTCTAGCCTGCAGTTTTCATCCATATTCAATGAAAACTTGGGAGTCTGACCAATGCAGATGTGATTACAAACAAAGCAGCTCATTGTCCTCAGTTAAATTATTTTAAGACTCTGAGTATTGGTGTGGCCAGGGTTTGAGCCCTCAGCCACTCATACAGAGTTCGCATTTGAGTCCAGTGCTTTTCCAGCAAAGCCATATGCCATTATTTTACTTATAAACACATGCCTCAGGGCTAATTTCTACCCATGGTCCAAGCATAAGCTTGAGCAATGTACACAAAGTTGGTATTGTTCAAATCATTATTACCCCTTGATTAGACAAAAGATACTAATAAATTACTTACTAATAACAAGTTAATATAAATTATCTGCATCTGTTGTTTGTGTAATTGCTTGCATCACTAGTGGAAACAAATCTTTAAAGTGGCTTAAGTTCTATGTTTTTGTTGTAGGTTGATGCAAAAGAAGATGAAGCAAGGAGTTTTATTTTCATGAGCAAGTGTGCCATGACATCTGACAAGCTTATGATTCTTATTCATGGCAGTGGTGTGGTTAGAGCAGGGCAATGGGCCAGACGGTGAGTGGTTCATATTGAAAGGGGAAAAGAGATGAATAAATAGGGACTAAGGCTTCTATGGACATACCCTGCACGCATTTGGTCTCTCTCGCGAACACTGCGAGCACCCGTTAATTCCTTTCAGTGAGCTACCGTCCAGCACCAAGGACAAATAAGTACATGTGTGTTCAGCTATGCAACTGCTGCGTTTGGGTGAGCCTGCTGTGTGGTGATTCCATATTTTTCCTGCGAAATAAGACAAAGTGATGTCAAATGCATCATGTTGGGTGTGATGTACTTCGCACCTGCTCGATAGAAAATCAAATGGTTGCTCACAGTGGTTTCTCTTTTGGGAAGTGTAGGAGAAACCAACTGCTTGCAGGGTACCATGGACAGCGCATGGATTTGCAGCGTTTTCAAATGTAACCTTCTGCTGGCAGAAATCAACGCAGGTCTGCTTTTAATAAAGGGATGGATGTAGAGGTTGTTTATCCATTAACTCCTGAACTGCCCCCCCCCCTCCCCCCCCCCCCCCCACTGACAAGTGAATCATCTGGCATTACACAGAATAAAATGCCTCACTACCAGGGGTCAATGGGTTAATTGGGAGCTTTAGCAATGACAACGGCAACGGCAACGAGAACGTCGCAAATTTGCATATTTAGTGAGCAAAAGCAATAGCTTAGCATGCTCTGCGCATGCACCTTTTCATTTTTGTCCATTTCTTTGCCATCATCAGCAAAACAACGACATGAAATCACCAAATCTGAGGTTTTAGGGAGTACGCAAGTGCTTTACGCTAAATTTTCATTTTCTCCTCCAAATTGAGCGCCGTTCATACTAGTTTCATTCTTGAGGGTCTGCCACAACTTTGTCACGTTAAAATACTTAGAATAGTCGCAAAGCGGTTACAATAATGCTAATTCACATTTAACGATGACGTTCTTGTTGCCGTTGCCGCCGTCGTCGTTGCTAAAGCTCCCTAATTTCATGGCAGACTACGGTATGTACCCTACTACATTGTCAGAAAACAGATATTAGTAACTACTTAATAACCGAGAGTAAGGTTGTTACAGCAAAATCTCAAACTGAGCCCTTGCCAAGGGGGACATGGGGATTTGCGGTGTTGATGTTTTTTCAATGGGGTGATGCGGTGAATAAAATCTCAATTTGTGGTGTTACGGTGATCTCAAACCCTACGGTGTGTGGTGTTAATGTTTTTCACGCTACTGTGTTCGCTGAAATGAAATTATTTACGGTGCTGTGGTTTCTTGTTTGATCTTTCTCAGACTTAAATTTTGCACCTAAACTTCATCAATACATGATGACTTAGGACAGGCACATACCATTGTGTTTAATTTGTAATAAAATACAGACCAACATTGTCAAGTTAATCTTCAATATGCTTGAGCTGCCAATGCGAAGCTGTTTTCGTTAATAAATAGTTTATTTACGTAGTTCTTGACAAGTACATGTAACTTGACCTCTGCCACCCGGAGCTCAGCCTTTTTTAGACACGTGGGAACCACAACTGAGGTCAGAGAAGTTAATCCTGGAAATTCTGGAAATGATGAAGTGGAATGTATCAATGATTGCGTAGCTTTTTTCTACGAAGAAGGAAAAGGTGGCAAAAACTACCGGTTGAAAAATAAATTCAGATGTCGTGTCAGCATGGAAGAAAGCTAAGGGAGTGCTTTTGGTTAGTTTGTAACTTAGACACCTTTACTATCATTTCCTTTCTGACCTTTTTTCGTTGCTATCCTTTTATCTGAGTGAATGTCCTTACAGTAGGGTCATCTAGAGGCCATTCTGATACCGGTCTATATCGGTTCCAAGGTCCTGCGACTTTCTTGACCTTTTACTTTTTCAAACAATTATCAATATATTGAAGGGTGAAAGGATAATCGCACGTGCTCCAGAGAGTGATCCCGGTAGATTGTTTTCACTGTCATGCAACGAAAAAATTAATCGAAAACTATTCAGTGGATGTAGTCAAGAAATTGTGATCTTATACAAATGTAGGAGATAAATAAAGAAGACATTTTCCAAGTGTTAGGTCTCTACATTTTCCCATACTTCAGATATTCGTCCAGGACGAACAAGAGGACGCTCGACGCTCTGGAAATGTTGTTTTATCATTTGGTAGCCCTTTAGGTCAACTTCTCAGTCATATTCATGGACCTTCATACAAACAAGCTCTCCTGGTAGTAAAAGAAAACTGATTTACGGGTATCAACAGTATCGACACGTAGGCATGTGCATTGACAAGCGTACGTTTTGATGTGCTTATTTTGTGGAAAATTGTTTAGGTATAAAAGTATTACGTCAAGAGTAGACATTAAAATCATGTAGCTAAAAATAATTGTTGCGGTGACAGTGTTTCGTCGACTTTTCTTGCGTTGATGCGGTGATCGTTAATTTTTTCGCAGCGTTCAGGGACCCCCCATGTCCCCCTCCTTGCCATATTGACTGAGCGACATTGAGGTCAATACAGATAGGCCAAGGTTTGAGATTTTGCTGTAACGACTGAACGGTAGAGGTTATTACCCTTTGACTCCTGCGCTGGCCTGAACCGGCCAGTATTTTACTCTGTCTAATGCCAGAGTATTTTAGTCTAATGCCAGGGTACCGGTATTTTACTCTATCTAACGCCAGGCCATTTTACTCATCAATGGGAACCCCTGGCAGTCAGTGGGTTAAGTTGTTTATTATTGTAATGGCTAGCAGAACGGTCCAAAAGAAGAAAAAACTAATTTGCATAATCCATAGTCGGCCCATGAGCATTACGGGAGAATAATGTCCTAGCATTTAGCTGCTCTTAGCCAATCAGAGGGTGTGTTATATCGACCAGAAACACTAGCCATAATTTTAATAAAATTCCGTTAGTTACTTTTCACCTCCTATATTTCAAACACAGTCATCTTTTGCAATAATGTCGGACAATCCTGAATTAGCATGGTTGGGGTTTGTAACTTTAATGTTTGCATCTCATTTTCATTCTTTTGAAGGTATTTGAAAGGATTTATCCCTGGTAAAAACCCTATGTAGGATCCTGAAGGAACCTGTGAGATCCTGTAGGACCTAGTAGGATCTTGAATAGGATTTGGATCCTGTTTGGGATCCTAAATAAGATAAGGATCCTAATCAGGATCTGGATAAGATCCTGATCAAATCCTGTAAAAGATCCTGATATCCTTTATAGGATCTTGAAAAAATCTTACAGGATCTTGATAGGATCCTGGTGAAATCCTATAGGATTCCAAGACTCATTTTCATTCTTTTGAGAGTATTAATTTTGAAAGGTTTTATTATGTTATGCCCATTTCTGAAAGATACCAGGATGTCGTACTTGGCAACTTCCAAATAATGGATCTCCTCAGCAAATTCAAAAACATCAGATGTAATGTATCTGTTAATCAAGAGGGGTCTCAACTTGGTATTTACCACTTCGTCAGGGCTTAGTTGTAGGTCCTGATAGATGATGTTTTTTGTGTCTAGAAAGACTATGCAGGTGGGCTAGTCTCATTCTTAAATCGTTAATTTGGAGAAGTTGACTACTATGAAGTTGGCTATTTATGGATGTTGTTCTATTTACTGTTTTGTTTGTTTTCCTGTCAAGGTTGATTATCAATGATGACTTAAATTGTGGAACTATGTTGCCCTACATCAAGCGAGCTGAGAAGGTCAGGTTTTTCATTAGATAATTTTTACATTTTTACTTAATCTTTATCTGTTGACTTATTTGTATTTGTACAAATTTTAGTGTAACACACTGGAATTTTGAACATTCTGGTGCACAAAGTAGAAGTCATTTTTGAGTTGGCCTGAGTATTTCCCATATGATGTTCTTACATAATACACAAATATCATTTTATCCACTGAATTTTGCTCTTGTTGTAAAGCAACAAATACTTGCCTCCCTGCAATGCCTTTGTATGCCCTTTTTTCTGTAAAGGAATGTGTGCTGTTTAAATCTTGAAACCCTGTAGTGTACTTACTGACATACGGGTATTCAATTCAAGAAAAGTTTTCTTTATCATTGACTTGACATCTTATACAGAGTTCCTTCATTAACTTTAACAATAAAAATTACCTGAGTGTGGACATAAACTTATTAATAATAAGTTCACAATATTTTTGTGTCTGTATTGTATCAAATTTACAATCTTGAGGCAAAACCAGGAGTTTGAAAATCTCATACATCAGTGCTGCTCATACTGTAGATGTTACTTATATGGTTTACCTCTGAAGGAAAGAAATGTTTTATTTGCACTTATCAGAACAATTTAAGCAATTAAAATTTCAGGCAACTTCAACAGTGTCTTCCAAAGAAATCAAATCACTGGCTTCAAAATTGAACCGAAATCAAGTCAAGGTGGCTTGCCATTGAAGCTGCTTGAATTTTCCAGGTGTCTCTTTGAGACAATTGCTTAAATTATTGTCCTGATAAGTGCGAACATCACTTTCAATCTTACGGTTTACCTCTGCTTACTCATAACACAAGTGTTGCTGTTGGCCTATTGGTAGAGCATCTGGTATTAAATGTCTTTGTGGGGGATAAATGGTTGACACAACCTAGCAGGACTAATCCTCACAATCTTTAATTTAATAAGTGAGAAGAAATTGTTGCTTAAATTTGGAATGATGTTTACAAATAATGGAACTTTTTGCATTCAATAAGGATGATCCAATGCTCAGCTAAGTGAGCCACTGGTGTGAAAAGAAGGAAATCTTTTTTTATGAGTGCTTTCTCAATGCTAAAATTAATGATAATCATAGATTTTTTAGAAAAAACTTTAAGAATGACCAGTGTTTTCTCTTAAAATACAGGATGGTTTTGGAGTACTTATAACAAATGGAAATGAAAACTTTCGGTGGGATGAAAAGAAAAGAATACCTATCAGAGTGAGTTTTGATGGTGGGGCGTTTTGATCAGTCAAGTGAACAACATTGAAAAGCATTCAGAACATTTCATAGTTGTCAAGATCAACTGCAGCGAACATGGTTTTTCACAATTATTTTTGAAAGCATTATGGTAATAAAATATTAATTACCCCATGGACACCTCAAACCCCCTTGGACGGTCCCAGTTGATGAGTAAAAACATCTGGCCCCAGTTGTTTAAAAGGTGGATAGCGCTATCCTCTGGATAAATCACTATCCAGTGAATAAGTAATAGCGAAATCAATTGCGCTATCCAATGGATAGTGTTATCCACCTTTTGAACAACTGGGGCCTGGCGTTAGACAGAGCAAAATCTGTTAAGTCTCACTCCCAGGGATCAATGGGTTAAAAATCCATAACTTTTTATTACTCTTTTGCACTTCACAGTTTTAACCTTCCATTGGCAAAATTAATAACCAATAACATTAACCTGGTTATTGCCTCCTGGGAGTGGGATGTAATTAACCAATTCACTCCTGTGGGGTTCCCCATTGACGAGTAAAATTGTCTGGCATTAGACAGAGTAAAATCTATAAGTCTCAGTGGCACTTACAGGAGTGAAAGGGATAAGGTGGCTCAAACTAGTTTCAAAAATTTGGAGGGAATGTGTTATTAGAAAGATTAACTCTGCAACACTGTTTCACTTAATGGCAATGTTGTAGTACCAATAATTGCTTAACAAGATGCACATATTAATATGACATAATAAATTACCATGGCAACAAAAGAACCATCCAAAAATGCCCTACGCCCTCTGCAAAGTTTTAAAAAATTCCTTGGAGCGGATTCAGAGCCACCTTAAAACTTTTTTTTGAAACTGTGTAGATGGCTATAAATCTGCTCCAGATAATTTTTTTAAACTTTGCGAAATTTTTGTCCTAGCCTGCTAATCATTCTCTTTCAATAAAAAATGGGGGGTCACTGCATTCGCTTCTGAGATTCATGCATTTAAAGACAACATATAGGCTGTTTTTAGATGGCTCTTTTGTTGCCATGGTAACCTATTACGTCACATTAACGAGTGCATAGATCTTGTTAAGCATCTATTGGTGTTTCATATGGCATCATAACATTACCATTGAGTAAAAGACCACATGATTTTAATATTGTCAAGTGGGAGTATCCTACGGCACCTGAGCAGTGTCTGAATTGGTTAAAGGTACAATTCTAGCTTTCTCATTGGTTCACTGGGTCTCGCTTATCAGCCATTATACCTGCATTTGACCTTATATGGAAATGAATGTGGCAAATGTCGCTCAGCATAAAAGTTTTGGCGCCCAGAATTCATGTCACTTTCAGGTCGTTTCTTCAATTTAAATAAAATTTAGCAAAGCTGAAGGTTGAGAATTTAATAAAACAATTATTCCATTCGCCCTTGTTGCATACGAGATTGGTAATAGCTAAATCGGCGCGATGTGCCATGTTGGCTATTTACCATCTCCTATCCAACACGGGCTCATGGAATAATATTGTTAATTATTCGTAGTGATCTCATACCAATGATTTATTTAGTTTGTAGATTTAAGTCTGATTTCTTTCTTTAAGGGGAGTGAATCTCCAGAGAAGCATTTCAGATATGTTTGGGAGAACTTCATTTCTAAAGCTGCAGCTGAAAAAATAGTTGTTGTGGCCCATAGCTATGGAGGAATTGTCATTGTGAATGGGGTGAGTGACACTTCGTGTTTGCAAAATTTATACTATTAATTTACGAACATCTGCTTGCTTTGAGTACACATGGATATTATTAAGCATCATTAAATATTCAAAAGGGGAAATTTGTCTACATAACTGTGAAATCCATTGCACTTATAATAAAAAAGAGCTGCACGATTTTCATGTTTTGTTTAGATAGTGGTGTATTAATGTGTAAAAACTTGCAGCAGTATTTTATTGGTTTAGACCCAGTAAAACATGCGCTGTGAGTTTTTTGAACAGCTTGAAAAACATTCAAAAGGCATGTCCCTGGAGTCTGAACAAAGGTTCAAATTGTGAGAGGAGAACATTAGCATACAAAAAAACAAGCTATGCCTTATTAGTATGCTTTACATAGAGAATTCTAGGGAGGATTGTTTTAGCAGTTAAAGCTGATGCAGGTGTTCTTTCATTGATGACCTGATATTGTTACTTTTTTGCTCATGAATTAATAATGAGTTTTAAAAAATGTAATTTATTATACTTTATTGATTGCATAAAAAATAAAAATAGCTTTTCTTTACAGTGGTATTGTTCTGTTATTATTATTACTTGTATATTAATTTTTTGAAGATGTCTTAAATTTGTTCAAAGTTTTCAAGTAATAAAATAATAATATAATACTAAAGTTGTTACTACTACTACTGCTACTACTACTACTACTACTACTACTACTACTACTACTACTACTACTACTACTAATAATAATAATAATAATAATAATAATAATAATAATAGTAATAATAATAATGATAATTTTCTGTTGTAAGAATGACATTGCTATTATTATTATCTTAATGCTTTAGCTCTGGTGGATGTTATACTGACATTACACCAAGGAAGCGAGCCACATCCAATGGCCAAAGGTCCCTTGAGTCTTTCTTTCTCCTTCATCTTTCCAACACCTTCCCTAAAATCCTTGCTGTTCATAACAAAGCTGTTTTCTATGGCAATCCCATCCTATAGTGTAATGGCAATCCCCTGCCTGTCAAGCCATGTATCCAACCTTTGCCACTGCTCTGAGTGCACAAACAACTACCAGTACCACTTTCTGCTGTCAGCGCCAGTTTCCGTAGGCTCACAATTTTTACCCTTCAAATTTCGTGCTAAATGTTCTCACATTAACTGCAAATGTTTGAGCGTAAAAGCTAATTTGTAAAAGTATATTTAACATACATTATTCTCGTCTGGAAGCGGCACAAACATAAGCAAACATTTGCAATCGTCTGCTCATTTATCGTCAGCGTAAACAAACTCCTTGCAACTGATTCAGGTATTATCCCCAATGAATGAAGTAGACAATATTTACATAATTTGCCGCTCCTTGGTTCAACCTCACCCTTATCAGCCTTATGGATCTTGCCTTCAGAGTACTTTTCCACCGATTTCAAACAGTATTCGACCGGATAAAGAGCTACATGTACAATGCATGTATCTGTCGCGACTGTAACTAGTCAGCAAATGCAATCAAAATATAGCTGTTCCCACGCTTAACATCCTGAAAGCCATGCCGATTCAAAGTCGTGTTCGTTAGCATGTAAAATAAACAAAGACAATTCTCTCAGATTTCGATAAATGCTAGCATCGACAGCACAAAATGGCGAGGCCTACGGCGACTGTATTGTGAAGACGAGCTCACGTGGCCTGCTCACATGTTCGCCACATGTCTTATTACATGTAACGAGAACGTGACGTAGTTTAATTTAATTTCATTTCATTGAATACTTCTATTGTGCATAAATCCATACAGAAATGATCAAATGCGCATTACAATAAATATAAAAATATTCTAGAACGAGAGCGAAAACGAGGTCAGATGTCGTCATAAGTTCGCACCAGTTTCCCGGCCGACACATGCCCCTACAAAAATCAAGCGGGGGGCCATTTTGGTGTCCTTACAACAATCTCGAAAAATTCTGCATAGTCGTACACAGGCACACCTTTTTGTTGAACGCAATTATTATTATTATTATTATTTTTTTTTTTTTTTTTTTTTTTTTTTTTTTTTTTTACTAGAAGTGAAGCATTTATCAAAAATATGGTAAAAATTTCATTTTAGATGTTAGAATTCAACTTTTAAATCAAAATATTGTGCCTAAATGTATATTACCATTAATAAATGAAGATTTCCTTAATTATAGTATTATAATAATTATTTTTCAGCTTCAAAAGTGTAAGGGACTTTTGGACAAGGTGAAAGCTGTTGCATTCACTGACTCTGTACACAGTCTTCCACATCAGGGAGGGGACAAAACATTACTAAAATGGATGAAAAAGGTGCGATTTCTAGGAGTAACAGTGCATAAGGAAGTACTGTAGTCCTTTCACTCCCAACGGTGCTACTGTTGACAAGTAAAATCGTCTGACATTGGCCAAAGCAAAAATAATTATGGTGTCCTTGTTGGAAGTGAAATGGATTAATGGGGACTGAAAAAAAAGGTTATTGTTTTTGCTAAAATTAAAAAGCTGTTAACATAGACAAGTAAAATGGTTTCCTGTAAGCTTAAGACAGAGGTTCTTGAGAGCAAAAGGATTTTGACAATTGGTTACTTCTTTAGATTACATATACATGTTCATACATGCTAAATACTAAATTGTAGTATTCAACCCTCATGGGACTGATCACACAAAAGGAATATCCTTCTTATGAGGACTCAATATGTCCTTATTGACTGAGCGGGAGGGCCTGACGTGACAATATTTGGCCCAAGGTCAAGGCGTATTGACCG
Organism: Montipora capitata; assembly: GCA_949126865.1. Taxonomy (NCBI): domain Eukaryota; kingdom Metazoa; phylum Cnidaria; class Anthozoa; order Scleractinia; family Acroporidae; genus Montipora; species Montipora capitata. Next base: position 55,806,168 of record OX421448.1, read on the forward strand.
AGTTCAGCGAGGTCCATGCGCCATGACCGAGGGCCAAATATTTTCCCATCCGGCCCAAACTAAATTCAGTCAATTTTATGATAATTTATGGGCTCTTTATGAGCACTCAGAATGTCCTGCTCAAAACACACATAGAGCTCATGTTGCTGTAGGTCTCCTAATCAACTCATTGAGTGTGAATGAATTTTTGGTTAAAACAAAAAGTAGAAACTCCAGTTCTGCACAAACTTGATCTGGACACAAAGCGGTTGCCAATTTTTGGTAACTGTACAATAGGTGTCATCATATTCATTGGCTGATAAACATTATTGGTGCAAAGTTTGAAGAGAACTGCTGTAATATTTCTGAGGATTTTCTAGATTTTGTGATTTGTTTTGCTCTTGGAATCACTGATGATGTCATCAGCTTCTACACAAAAACTTTAATATCTCCGGAACAATAGGAGATATTTAAAAAATGAGAACACCATGTTCCTTTTCTTCCAAATATCTTTCAAATAGGCCTTCATTATTTTTTATTTCATGGGCACTTTAAGCAAAAGGTATTGGTGTGACTCTCTCACACTTTTGGGTCTTTCCTTTAAGTTTTTCCATTTTTTTGCAAATCACTAAATCAGATTACTTCATTGTAAGCTCAACGCAAAGGGAAAGACATTTCAGGGTTAGGGTTAATTGTTATCTAATGTTGTCCTAAATACATGTAGTTATTAATTCTGTATTCCTGCAAAGCTGTCAAGTTCTGCAATGTGCTGTAGCCTTGTTTTTCTCAAATTGTTGTTTCCTTTTACTGCATTTGTAGAATTCACGCAACTGGATTTCGTCGGATCGTCCTCTGGATTCCCCCGTGGAATCTGTGTTTAGAGGAGCAGACTGTGATATGGTATCTGCTGGTAAGACGTTTGCTCTTAATAATGTCTTTACAAGCCTGGCCCAGTTACCCAATTTCCTTAAATTGTAAATATCTTAAATCACAAAAACTTGTATTTGGCTGGTGTTCATAGATTTTTAGACCACATATTTCAAACAAACCAAACTTATTTTAAAACTTTTTTCCTGTTTTTTTGTCCAAAAAAATTGCCCCAAAAAATCCACATGCGATCAAAAAATTATGAGCATGCAGTACGAAACTCTTCACACAATCTCAATATCAGCCAATCACTATTGGGCGTAACAAAAAATGGAAAAAGAGGCTGTAACACAAGCTCATAAGATAGGGAAGACCTGGAATTGTTACTGCAGAGTGGAATAATTTTAATTGCTGAAAAGAGTAGAAACGTTAATTAACTTTAATATACTGTGTGACAGTGCACACTGAGAGTTTATTTTTGTGGGTTGTTGATTTATCATGTTTTGCTGGAAATTCAGAATGGTGCTTTTAAACAGATTGAAGTGAATTTTCATTTACTTGAGTGCATTCAATCAAAATATGAACCTTTGGTTTTAAATGAAAGCAAAGAAAACTAATAGTTTTGTTGCCTTTCTTCTGAACGAAATATACACTTTAAGAGAAGGCTATTTAAATCTATGAGTGATTTTATTTACAGAATTTTGCAGTGAAGTAGGATTATTTTCAGTTGGTAATTTTTTTGCAGGATTTTTTTTTGCACATCACATAAACAATAATATTGCGACCTCAAACATTAGAAATGGCAAAAATGTAGTGGACAATCATCTTTCTCAGGGTGATTGTGTTCTGTTTCTTCATTGTTAGGTACAGAAAGACACGAGCTGACTTCGCACTTTGCATTTGATTCGGTTTTCAAGTTCTTTGATGAGAGGCTCAATGCACAAAATGAGCCAGATATCTCAGACAACCAAGAGGAGGCATCAAAAACCCAGGCAGAGGAGGCATCAAAAACCCAGGCAGATGAGGCATCAAAAACCCAGGCAGATGAGGCATCAAAAACCCAGGCAGATGAGGAGAAAAGTACAGAGGAACCAACCTCTGAACAAAATGGTGCCTCAGAGAATAAGCCAGAGCCTACTCAGGGCCAAGAAGAAAGTGAACCGATGCAAGTTGACAGTAGTCTTTAGTGACTGAAACAGAGAGAGAAATATTGAGACCCCTATCCCTCAACTGTTGGTTATTCAAAAGGTTAATAGCCCTATCCACCTGATGAATCACTGGCCACTGGATTAGCACTAATGCTCCCCATTTGAAAAATCACTAACCTCCAGATAAGTGCTTCCAAACCAATAATAATCATTGAGTTATCCACTAATGCTTGTGATTTATCTGGGAATTCTTAAACCAACCTTGCAATGACTGGGCCAGTTGATAAAATCTTGAAGCGTGTTTACAACTTGCAAGTCTTTTCCTTGGAACAAAGCTGGGGATTTTAGGACAACAATTACTTTATGCCCAAATATGGACCAAAATAAGATCAAAGCTGCATGTGTGAGAAAATGTATTAGCTATGTTACATTGATACTAAAAAACCCCAGCTTTGAACCAGAGGTAAACGCATCTGGTTTTATCAGAATCTCAAGTGTTTTACTCTGGTTCAGAGTGAGTTTTTTTTTAGTTTAAAAATTCCCTAATTCTCTAATTTGGATGTAATGAAGGTCGTGCATTTTCCTGCGCATGCAACTTTGATCTTGTTTTTGTCCATATTTGGGCATAAATTTGTCCTAAAATCCCCAGCTTTGTTGCAAGGGAAAGAGTTACAAGTTACACGCTTCAAGGTCATGTTGCTTCTGGTTTTATCTAATGCTTGGGTATATGATTCAGTGTCTGAAGTCTACCTTAATTAAAGGCGGCGAAATACGAGATACAAAAAACCCTAAACTTGGTGCACAAGATTGTTTCGTTGCAAGTTTGGGTTGATGTCTCCCGTTTTTTACCTTGCATGATCAACTTGTCGCGCAACAAGAACATTTGTTGCTGGTTGAAGAAAGTTGTTGCGAAAAGTAGAGCGCAGGTCTACTCTGAGCAACAAATTTTGGCTTTGTTGCTCGTTTTTCATCAAGCTCACAATTTGTCGCCCAACAAATGTGCTTGCGTACTAGCAAATCAACCAATCAACGCCCAGCATTTCTTCAACCCGTACCCGCAACAAATGTTTTTGTTGCGGGTCAAGTTGATCACGCAAGGTGAAAAATGCGAAACATCAACCAAAACTTGCAACGAAACAATGTTGCGTGACAAGTTGAGGGTTTTTGTATCTCATCTTTCGCCGCCTTAAGTGAAACATCAGCAATTTTTTAATTGAGGCCATACCTAGGTTTTCTGTATTTTGCCTGTTTATTAACAGAATTCTTTGCACTTGTTAAAACAACAGGATAGCCCTTATTTATTTTCCTGTTCACAGTTGTCTGAAGGGTGGATAACTTTGTCGACTGAATATAAGTGCTATATTCCATGAATAACTAATAATAATGTTAACTTAGTTGTTCAGTAAAAACCCACGTAAAAGAACCTAAAATATAAGAACCTGTTAGGCTAAAATTTTCATTTTAAACCTCCTTTTCTTAAGCACCTATTTAGCCTAAAATTTTCAATAGGTTCTTCTTTTACAAAAATGAAGGCACAGATGAAAATACAGAAAAGAAATTAGTCTAGGTTTCAGTCAGTAAGATTCAAAGAACGAACTAAAATGCATGCTAGTACTTTGGAAACTGATAAATTTACTGTATGGTTATCATTTAAACTGTATTCTAGATAATTATTTAATACAGCATTATACCCATTCCATATCACATATGCCCTGCAGTAGTTATCTGTGCTGATCGCTAGTGCCCCTATCAAATTAAGAACCTAAGTAACCTAAAACCCCACTAAATACCATTTCTATAGGAAACTATTTAGGCTAAGTAGGAAAACTCTAGGTTCTTATACGCGGGTTTTTACTGTATTGGTTTTGATAGCCGATATCCACTGAAATGTCATCTATCTGCGAAATAGTCCTAGTCACCATTTGAACTCATAAACCAAATAAAAGTTATCATTTTATTCTTATATGTAGTGTTGCTCATCATTGTGAAGTTTAAAAGTTAATTTTAGAAATTGTGTAATCTACAGATCGTGCAGTTGATTCTTCAAGAATCTTCCAAAGCACCACACGGGTACCCAATTCAATTATCACTCTGGATATTTGTCCTTGTTTGAAAAGAACTTAAAATTAATGGAGATTCCACATGACTGTACTTTTGAAGCTTGATTTCTCTACAAATGCCTCAGCAATTTCCTCAACCTTGATAATTAATGTGTTCCTCGCATCGCAAAAGCTTCATACCAAAGTGAGTGGGGCCAGTTATTTAATTAAAATAACTCAAGTGAAGCCTTACTGTGAAAGAGAAATGTCATCAGAGAGTTGAAACAAAAGGGATACAGGGAAAGGCTACTGAAGTGTTCTCTCCATTCATTGAAACAGCAGCATTGTGATGTGATCATCACAGCTAAAAGAGTTGAACTTCATTTTTTTTGTGTGTGGGGGTATATATTAACCAACATTTATGCAGACTACAACCTTACTTGAATGTGTGTATAGTGATCTGCAGTCCTCTGACTTCTTGCTGTCTCTTCAGAGTCAGTTTTGACTAAAGCCCTCAGCTCAAATGATCTTGAAGAGACTGTTTGTAGTATGAGTAGTCTTAGAATGCTCACTGTGGTGTGCTCTTTTTAACTTGCATCTTCTCTGTGTCCCGGTAATTATTTTATTGAAAGTGTAGTTTCTTGGTAGTTGAACCCTTAAACCCCTGACTGATGAGTAAAATTGTCTGATGTCAGTCAATCAATGTCACTCTTTGGAGGGAAAGTTATAACCAAAATTAGGAATTTAAAAGTTTATGTACCTTTAAAGCTAATTATTATGGTTCTTTTTCAGACGATATTTATAAAATTTGAGAACTGAAATAAAGGTAGAAAAGTCATTTAAAATGCTAATCAAGGGTGTGTATTGTATTTGTTCCCTTTAAGGTGACCCTGTGATATGAAAAAATCACTTCCTTTTTTTCTTCAGAAAGTGTGTTTGCTTAACACCTAACTGGCAAAATTTTGACCTTTGATTTTTATTTAAAGGCCGTTTACTTTGACTGTAAGTTATGGATTTCACGGTCCTCCATTACTCACATTCAGAACTGACCGATTGGACCTCAGAGGGTTGGATCCAGGGAAAAGTGATGTCAAAAGCTCACCTAAGCTTCAGCCTGTGAACAAAGCTTATTATAAATGCAAACCATGAGTTTAAAAATCTGAAAGCCCAAAACTCCCATACTGCATATTAATTATGTGGCATACACACACATGGCATTCTTAAACTAGTGAGCCTTCTCCTTGAACCTACTTGGGTTTCCTATTAGTGGTGCTTACTGAGACAGGGATATTTTTGCTTGGTTTAACCCTTTGACGTCCAAACTGGCCTAAACCGGCCAGACTTAGTATTTTACTCTGTCTAACGCGAGACTATTTTACTCGTCAATGGGGAACCCCTGGGAGTCAATGGGGAGTCAGGGTGGCTTAGTGGTTATCTATCGGGCCTCCCACCACTGTGAGCCGGGGTTCAATTCTGGCCTCGGCCAGCATGTGGGCTGAGTTTCAGTCGATCTCAACCTGACTCGAGGGTTTTTCTCCAGGTACTCCGGTTTTCCTCCCTCATCAAAATCGACTCACAGCTAATTGACATCTAGCTGTGGTGCTGTGCTCCGACATCAAACATGGACTGAATAGCGGCAGCCAGAGGCGCCTTTGTATGCTTTCAGCCCGATGTCGTGAGCCGCGCCCTTCGCAATTCAGTCCTCGACTGCAAGTAAGGGTGATTAGCACTAGCAATATATTTATTTTTTTTATTTAATGGGTCAAAACTATGCGGAGAAAGCACTCAGCAAGTGCTCTTGGCATTCAAAAAGAAAATTGGGGTTAACCACAATTTTTCAGATATAATTAAGCTTTAATTTGGAAAAGACCACCATACATTGCTTTATATTCAAAGCTTTTTACAAATATTGTTGATTACTTGGCCTTTTTTGATATATTAAAATTGAGCTTGAAAGAGAGGTTTAGAAGACAAAGACCAAGGAAAGTAGATTATATGCAAAGATTTTTCACGTTCATTCCAATGTGGTTCTATCGTTTTTGTCCTCACTGTCTCACTATCAAGCTGAATATTTCATATTTCGAAAATGGGCCTATTACCTTTGAAAAATGCGTGGTTACCCCTAAATTTCTATTTGGATTTCATTAACAATCGTTAAGATCTGCCTTTTCCGCATTTTCACAAACCACGCAAAAATACATTTGAATTAGTAGGCACCGTCCTTAAAGTTGCAAAGACTCAGTAAGAGGTTGACTTCACGGCTATTTTGCATTGAGATAGTTCTACCAAGACATAACATACCATATACCAATGACATTTGTCATTTGATGTATACAGATTCTTTTTTCTTAGGGTTAATTTCACTCTGTAATTAGCAGCAAGGTCTTTTTTTAATGAAACAAAAGATTAGATTTCTATCCCTGGCAGAAACGTTTGAGACTCTAAACCACACCTTTGTTATGTAAGGTTTTAGTAAAACTGAGTTTCCACAATGTGTGATGATGGTGATCACTCAACTGTAAGGAGTAAGGAAGCGTAACTCAAAGAAATAAGAATTTTTTTACTCTAGCTTTCATTCAGAATTATTTACATTTCCTTCATTATACTCTCCATAGGTCTCCATAATTATATCTGATTATTCAAATAATCTTTTACTATCAAGATCATTAATTTCATAAAAATATTTCATCAAAATTTCAAATAGTGAAAAAAGCTTGTAACATAAATCTGGTTTCTTCGAGTTTACATTCATGGTCGTTTTACCTGAAAATTTCTAGTTTTACTGTGCTAGAGTATGCCAGTTTCAAAAAATTGCAACCATAGAGGCCATTTTTGTTTTCCACAGGCCACATTTTTTGGGGCTGTAACTAGGTTAGAAAATCACAGACTTCTGTTCTTCTGGGCAGCATCCAGAGTTTCAAATGATGGTGATTGCCAGCAGTTACAAAAATGGCAGAATTTGGCTTCACTTGAAACAAGCCAGAGGTTGTATTTCTCAATGCCAACCAAACAAATTGTGGCCTTTAAAGAACACAATAAACAAAGACCTTTTAGCAATTATGTGGACAGTCAGAACACAGTTACTTGATCTGTACTGGAAAATAAACAACAATGCTTGAGTGCATTGTTCCAGGACATGTATTTTCCAGTCATTGGGCAAGTATCATTTTGATCAGTCACTTATTTCCTTTTTCAAAAATATACTGTATATACATACCACTATACATAGTGATTACCATGCTTGCATTTGTGAACATAAATATTATTTGATAGCAGTAAAATACCGTCAATTATAAACAAAATTTCAGGGAAGATCATAATGCAACAAACCAATGGTTGAAAAATTGAAAGAATCTGTTGTAAGCAAAGAACTTTGAACAAAATTAAATGTGAAAATCACATGACCACACCCTCGATTTAAAATGTCAAATGCCCTGAATGACAATCTGTTCACTCACCCTTTTATCAACAAACTTGTGAAACAAACAGATACCATAAAAGAAAAAAGAACAAAGGCTAAC
>OX421448.1:55828721-55838721 GCA_949126865.1 Montipora capitata
GTTTACATCTAAACCTCGGTATCTGATTGGTGGGTTTCCGGAACAAAAATGATGTGATTCCCTTCAGAAAACATTTCAAGCCATCAAGAGCGCCAAGGCTTTTGGAACCTTTTCCGTTTTCAACGACGTTTTACTTAGATCAAATCGGTTAAAGGAGAAAACGTTTCTTTTTTTAACTTAGGTGACGTCGACCTTGGTGCAGTTACTGCTTGTAGTTATGCACTTAATTTCTAAACACGCATTTTCCTCATTTTCATCTGCAGGATGGACAATTGACCTCCTGTTTCTGGCAAACCTACATGGAAGACATGGTCCCACTACACAAGAACTTGGTGATTTAAGGGAAATAGAGTAATGAAATATCTTCCTCTAGTCAACTTTATTCTCAGGAATGGAATGGGAGACCTCGTTTTTCCACGGACACAGATTAAAATAGACGAGAACACTGGCATCTACCATGTCGAAAGGTATGCACATATTTCATCTGCACTCGTCTTTTACTGTGTTAGTCGCGACGAAGCTATTATACAGGTATGCTTTGTAAGAGACCTATTAATTGGATACATGGTCGCAATCGTGGAAAACATTGGTCTAGGGCGACATCACGAAAAAACGTGTCGAGGGACATACGTCGAGGCCAGCATTTTGCTGATGTCAGTTCTTTTAGCTCCACCTCCTGTGCTAACCGCTTGTTTAGACATTGAAGTTATCAGGGGTTATTGAATTTTTTTTCATGCAAAAGGATCAAGGAGAACCAATGCGCGGAAAATCCACCGCCCATTGGAATCCTTGAGACGAAAGCACCGTGAACGCCAAATATAAAAAGAAATAACAACACCTTCAGGTATAATGAGCAGAGACTCTCATTCTGCGCGTGCGGCATACATTTGAATACATTCTATGCCATTCATACGGCGGCAAATCTTAGATGATCTTTACAACCATCTTTCTTAAAATAGCTAGTCCATCAAAAAGATAGACAGGCTATTACTTAAAATAGCCTGTTTTAGCCGCTCTTTTTCGAAGCAATTCAAATTGCGCACTCACCTTCGTTTACAATAAACATGTAAAGTAAAGGTAATTAACCTCAAAAAGGTCTTGCAACTTGATTTTCTTTTAAAACGAGATGTAACTGTTCTCAGAAATGGCTTACTGAGGACCTTCAATGGGGTTTTCGAGATTCTGCTATATTGGTAAATAACAACGAATTTCACTTGCCTATATACCTAGATAGATCTTTCTAGATATCAGACTAAAATCGAGTTTGCTAATTGTTTTTCATACGACATTTTTATAGAAGTCAACGACGGAACTATATACTGTCACCTAGAACCGATATTCATTTCTTTTCAAACAAGGAAAAATAGATAAAGTGATGGTGAACTTTGAGAGCCGCGTAATCTGTAGATTCTTCTTCAAAAAATCCTGTGTGGTGTCTTAACTAATCAGATTTAAAATAATGAGTATGTTATTGCATATGTCTCTACAGCACATGTGCACTAGGCCATTCCCGAGTTCATGTCTGCCTCCCAATCTCGACCCCAGAGCAGAGCTCTTCTCTTGACTGAGGGAGAGAAGAGCTCTGGGGAACCCTGAAACAAAGTGTTTTTCCATCGGTTTTCGAGAAGAACAATGAACAGCGTCTCTAATTGGTGCATTCGTGTTAGCACGAGGAGTGAGATGGCGCCGTAAAATTCAAATAGCCAATTTTTGGCTATGAGAACCCTACGGCGCATGTTCTCCTACATAGAGTTTCCCAGAGCCTTGGGTCGATCCGAGGTGACGAGAATGGTCTGCCTCCTTGCTCTTCAAAGCAAGTCTAAGTGCGACGTTTTTCTTACGAAAATTAGTTTTCATTCATATGTAAAGTAGAACAAATTTCCATCACAAAAACTTCACACTTAGACTCGCTTTAAAGAGGAGGCATACATTATATTACCTTATGCGCCTCGAAGAAACAAAACGTGACTAGTTAAATATTTGTGATGTTTCAAATGAATTGCCACACAATTAATGAGATATTGTATCGCATAGCACTGATATAATCCCGAGTTCAGTGGCATATCGGACGGCGAAAGCTCTCGGAACGCAAGTCTCGCAGTTATTATCAGTACGGGTCAAATGTCGCGATTACATGGCACCTACATAAGGATGATGAGCAAGTAGATCTTCAATGCAACTTGGTGACAGTTCAGCTTTTCCGTACTTACTGAAATATTAAATATTAAAGTTCTTCCTACAGCTCGACAAAGTAAATAACTTCTTTGGGTCCTGGGTTGCCACTGTTTGATTGTGCCTCAGGATATCTTTTCTCGCTATCGCAGAGTAGCGTATGTTATAATAGCCTGCGTAGCATGGCGGTTTTGGTTGCTAAGTAATAAAGGCGGGCGAGGTTCTCGCGGCTTCGCCGCTCGTTCTCGCGCGCTTCGCGCTCGAATTTCGCGGCTTCGCCGCTCGTGCGCCCGGCTCGACAAAACCGCCATGCTACGCAGGCTAATGTTATAAACACCCCTTGCTCCCTCGAACTAACTGATAGTTGTTTTGTCCTCGCATCGTTACACTTCATGATTGGCTGCCGAGAAATTGCTCTTATGAATCGACAAAGAATCGATAAGTAGTCAGTCAGTCCGTCAACCAATCCACCAACCAATCCATCTATTCATTCATCCATTCATCAATCAGTCAGTCAGTCAATCAATTAATCAATCAATCAATCAATCAATCAATCAACCAATCAATCAGTCAGTCAATCATTCAATAAATCAATCATTTAATCAATCACTCACTTGGTCAGTGAACCAATATTTATTTGTCTAAGGTAGGTTCATCGGTTCCCTCTAGATTAAAGCAAGGATGACGCTATCCATTGAATGAATCAGAAATGAATTCCTATCCTGCAAATTTAACAAGTAATGTGAAGGTTTAGTAATATTATTCAGACACGAAGTTTCTGCCGATCAAAATAGTGTGTGCAGCAGTTGCAAGGACCAGATCAATGTTCCTAATAGTGGAGAAGCAACGCAATAACAACATGATTTCCGAACTGATGTAATTTCCAAGCCGATCTAGCCTAGCCCCCAAGAAGTCATCTTAAATATTCCGCATAAGTTTACCAAATAGGCAATCATTCATCCCACGACAGGGGTCTTCTAATGAGTGATGACATCACCATTTGCCTTAAATTCCTGTTTATAAAGCCAGCTCGAAGTTCTTAAAAACACATATGCCTGTCGAGATGAACTCAGGCAAATAATTGTCTGCTTGTGTTATGAAAACGAGTTTTTATTCGGGATTTTCAGAGTGCAAATCATTGCCAGATCTAAATCCCCTCGTGCCAAAAATCTTTATTCATGGCATATTTTTCTAAACAGGGTACCTCATTTCTAAACAGGGGCCGCTGAGAGGGAGAGGCTGGGACGCACATATACCAAGACCTACTGTAGCCCCCCTCCCCCCTCCCGCCCACTTTCAAACGTTTTCTGCAGCCCCTGTCATCCCCAGGCCTTCAAGTCAAGCGCCCAACGCAATAATGAATCAAGACGTGGGACCGAGGGCAATGCCGCATTTATGTCTTCGCGTTCATTTTCTAGCGAGGTTGACTGGGAAGGAGGGTGGACTGCGTTCTTTGATCGGTTAGAAAGTCGCACCGGAAAATTATTGAAACGAATTGTCATTTGATGGAATTATATTTTAAGATATCATGACCAAATATTTTGTGAAGATTCTGATCAGAGTATATTTGAACCAACCAAAATCACATTTTGTCTTGTGATGGCGCGAAAATTATTCGACAATCAACAAAGCAGAATGCAAATTTCTTGAATTTGATGTTTTTGATTTGAAATGTTGCTTTCCAACATGTTCCAGCTGTCCAAAACCAAGGGAATGATTTTTTACTTTATGACCTCCTTCGAAACATTTCGTTCATGATGGAGTTTTCGTTATAGTTATACACAAACTCCCGCCAAAGCAGCTCGGCTACCTTCCACTTCAGCACTTGCACTGACTCCCTCCCCTCCCAGGCTACGGCTGAGTGACGCACATGGCATTTTGAGCACAAGTTACTGGCTCATAAACATGGCGTACAAAGCAAATAGATACCGTTTGCTGAACTTTTATGGGTTTATTTTAAATGTTAAATGACATTCTGCTCAGTATTGCCTCTCTTTCTCAACCGATTATTGATACTTCTATTCTTTTCTTAACTATCAGATATCCTCAATTTGGAACTTTTGTGTCTCAGGACTCCTTAGTTGCCCCCGCAGGGTTTTTGGCCCCAGAGGGCCAAAAACCCGAGGAGGCACCTTAGGACTCCCCGCGTAATATAGAGGAAAATTTTGGTTTTATCAACGGAGTTGATAATGTAAATTGGCCACCGTACAGAGATTCTAAAAGCTGACGTTTCGAGCGTTAGCCCTTCGTCAGAGCGAATCGAGGGATTATGGGTTACGTGTAGTTTTTATAGTAGAGTAGGAGCTACGCTATTGGTGGTAACATGGCAACGTGAAAAATAGGAATATATTAGTTGAATGAAAAGCGTTCGTTAATACCGTGAGGATTAAGGGTGCCGATTTGAAAGATGAATTTTTGTTCCAGATTCTTGCGGCTTTCCGTCGTACCTAGATGTAGGGAAAGGCCGCAGATAGCCATGTGTTTTTTGGAGTGGTTAGGCAGATTAAAATGGCGAGCGACTGGCTTAGATGCATCCTTGTCATTCTTCTCAACATCGCGAAGGTGTTCGCGGAATCGGTCACCTAGTCGTCTACCTGTCTCACCAATGTATAATTTATTGCATAACGTACAGGTTATGCAATAAATGACATTTGCGGAGGTACATGTGAAACGATCGGTGATCTTAACGGATCGCTTAGGTCCCGATATCTTGCTAGTGTTAACAATGAAAAGACAAGTTTTGCATCGTGAGCGCGCGCATTTGGAAGTGCCGGGTTGCTCGTTAGTTTTGAGCGCGCTTCTAACTAAAAAGTTGCCTACGTTTTTGTCGCGTTTGAATGAAATAAGTGGAGGTTGCGAAAAGATTGTACCAGTCTCGGGATCATTTTGGAGTAATTTAAAATTACTAAGAATGATGCTTTTGACTGCGTGATTATGAGGATGGAAAGTGAGGGTGAATGGAATTCTGTCATTCTTATCTTTTTGTGACGTTTGTAGTGATGACTGTCGATCAAATTGTTGGGCGCGATGATGGCCCGCTTTGACCACAGAGACAGGATAGCCACGTTTTTCGAAGAACTGGCACATCTCCTCTGATTTGCTGGAAAAATCGGAGTCATCACTACATAGACGTCGAAGTCTAAGAAATTGAGAATAAGGAATGGAGTTCTTGACATGTGATGGATGTGACGATGAATACAACAAATAACTGTGTGAATCAGTAGGTTTGTAGTGCACACTAGCATTGGGACCTAGCTATGCCAATCTTTTTGTAGGATATGTTGAACACCAATTTTTTAATCAGTACAACGGCCCCAAACCTGAACTCTACGGCCGCTACATCGACGACTGCATCGGCGCTATTTCATCCAGCAGAGAAGAACTCGATCAATTTATAACCTCCGTCAACTCTTTTCATCCGGCTCAGTCTTAAATATACCTGGGAAATTTCGGAAACTTCATTGGCTTTCCTAGATATCAAAGCTTCTATTAGAGGCAACGTGCTATGTACTAGTGTGCACTACAAACCTACTGATTCACACAGTTATTTGTTGTATTCATCGTCACATCCATCACATGTCAAGAACTCCATTCCTTATTCTCAATTTCTTAGACTTCGACGTCTATGTAGTGATGACTCCGATTTTTCCAGCAAATCAGAGGAGATGTGCCAGTTCTTCGAAAAACGTGGCTATCCTGTCTCTGTGGTCAAAGCGGGCCATCATCGCGCCCAACAATTTGATCGACAGTCATCACTACAAACGTCACAAAAAGATAAGAATGACAGAATTCCATTCACCCTCACTTTCCATCCTCATAATCACGCAGTCAAAAGCATCATTCTTAGTAATTTTAAATTACTCCAAAATGATCCCGAGACTGGTACAATCTTTTCGCAACCTCCACTTATTTCATTCAAACGCGACAAAAACGTAGGCAACTTTTTAGTTAGAAGCGCGCTCAAAACTAACGAGCAACCCGGCACTTCCAAATGCGCGCGCTCACGATGCAAAACTTGTCTTTTCATTGTTAACACTAGCAAGATATCGGGACCTAAGCGATCTGTTAAGATCACCGATCGTTTCACATGTACCTCCGCAAATGTCATTTATTGCATAACCTGTACGTTATGCAATAAATTATACATTGGTGAGACAGGTAGACGACTAGGTGACCGATTCCGCGAACACCTTCGCGATGTTGAGAAGAATGACAAGGATGCATCTAAGCCAGTCGCTCGCCATTTTAATCTGCCTAACCACTCCAAAAAACACATGGCTATCTGCGGCCTGTCCCTACATCTAGGTACGACGGAAAGCCGCAAGAATCTGGAACAAAAATTCATCTTTCAAATCGGCACCCTTAATCCTCACGGTATTAACGAACGCTTTTCATTCAACTAATATATTCCTATTTTTCACGTTGCCATGTTACCACCAATAGCGTAGCTCCTACTCTACTATAAAAACTACACGTAACCCATAATCCCTCGATTCGCTCTGACGAAGGGCTAACGCTCGAAACGTCAGCTTTTAGAATCTCTGTACGGTGGCCAATTTACATTATCAACTCCGTTGATAAAACCAAATTTTTGTATACTACTTCCCCACCGACGCAGCACCACAGTTTCTTTAGAAACTACCCCTTCATTCATTTAATATAGAGGAAGACTGGAGAACAGAGAATGTAGGTATTTCCGGTAAATTATAGTTATTGCTGTTTTAGGAGTAAACTCATTAAAGATTAAAGATTAAAGATTAAAGATTAAAGATTAAAGATTGTGGTGACAAAGCCGCCGCAAATTTGAAAAAAAAATTGTTATGTACTTGGAATGGATTTTGAATTAAACCCGGAGATTCTGCTTTGTAGGAATGTACCTTCTTTCCTTTTCATCGATGCGGAAGAACCAAACACCGAGTTTTTTAAGTAGATTTGTTTCATCTCGTTTAAAACATCGCTGCCCAACAATACTAGCCTTGAGATTGTTTTGAAGTTAGGAATCAACTGTTTCCCATTTATTGTCTGGAGGGTGTTTATACAGGTTTTTGACGTTCCAATAAGCCCTATCGAACTGTCAGTGCTCAAATCAGCGATAATGGAAACTGATTAAGAGTATATCAAGAATGAACGATAATAAATAATTCAGTTTTCATTGGATCCATCTGAAAACTGGTTCGCTCTTAATATCGACTGGAAAAATTTGCTTTTTACTTATCTGTTAAGACATGTTCAATATCATTTGTTTAAGAGACCGCACACCGCACGTATTAATTGAAAACGTAGCATCTACGTGCTGTCATGATTTTCTTCTTTGCCGCATGTCCGGGCGAAGCCCAACCAATTGTAGGCCAACAATAAGGAAACTTTGCCAAGTAACCACAATTGTTTAGTTTTTGCTGTTTAGCCTGTGATAAATACACTCATCAGACCTTTATTTTCTCAGTTTCATTGGTCATGATCTAACTGCAAAAGCAACAAATACATTTTTTTTTTGCTATCCAGCTTTACTTTTCTTCGAGATAAATAGTTTCTTTTTGAGCTCGAAGTGTTTTGGAATGTTTTCTCGTTCCAAGATAAATAATTTTAAGAATCTGACCGAAGCCTGTGAGCAGCTGCGGTCGAATCGGTTCAAAGACCCTTAAAATGCCTCAGCGCTTATAAAAGAAAGCCGACGTTTGGCAATGTCTAGCCTCTGGCTGTTTTTCTGATAAACCATCCCTCCCAATACCTTTCTTGGTCATCGTTAACGGAAAGAGAAAAAGTAGGCATGATTGTTATCATTCTTCTATTATTAACTCAGATCACGTTATGGATCAACGTCTTTTTCAGAGATCATTTGGAAGCTAAAGCAGGGAACGCCACAAAACAATTGGAACGAAGCCTTTGCACGCCGGGCTCGTACGTTTTACATCACTTTGAGGTTCTCGTTTTGACAGCGACGCGAAAACTGGACCAATATTGAGATCATTCGAAAATATTATTTTCCTGCATCATCTGGAAGCATAACGTGATCCAAAAAATAACCGGCTCCGCAATGTCTTCATCAGTCGAGTGTTATTTCGAGGACGTGAACCAGACACCCGAGGATAAATTTTTCTTTCAGTTTTCTCTCCAACTGAATCGCACTGTTCAAACCAATTTTATTGGTAGTATGTTGATACACAATTTACACGCCTTACAGCTTGGAATGATTACGAAATGGTTGCATTAATTAACGGGAAGTTGTAGCTGTGGGTGATGTTCAAGTTTTGGATGCGCATAGCCTAGGGCTGTCTAAGTAAGACAAAGTGAGATCTGGGTACAAGTCGTGATTAATCTAATTTTTGAAAAAGCTGCTCCAAATTTTTAATGTTAGCGTTAACCATTTTTCACTGTTTCTGCTTCTTGAGCTTTAAGCTTGCTAAAACGAGCAAAACAGATCAGACGTATCTAGCAACAAACTGTGTGTTCTGTGATTCTTACCACAAAGAAGATTTCAGGATGTTAGAGAATGGCTGTCTCTTTTAATTGTATCGAACGAGAGGTGATCGTCCACAATTTCCACGCATCGCTGACCAGCTCTAGAGCGTTTCAAATACCGTATTTATTCGATTAAGCGCTCTGGGACCGGTTGGTCGAAGCCTGGTTAGCACTAACCGTTGGTTAAGAGGTATCAAAACCAATAGGTTTCCATGCTATTTAACGCTGGTTAGCCCTAAGCACGCTTCCAGAAACCCGGGCCAGGGCGCTTATTTAATTTTTGGACTTTCAGGGTGGGCGCTTATTCGAGGCTGGGCGCTTATTAAATTTTCACCATATTCATTTGAAGTAAAAAGTTTATTTTGTAACAAAACATGACAAAATATTAAAGCATATATTGTACCTGTTCATTTTTTGGTTTACGTATGCCCAGGACTAACAACTCATTGTTCGGTCTTCGCAGAAGTCTCTTTAGCTACATGTATCATGATTCTCAATCAACTTCAATGTCATCGTCGCTCAGCTCAATAAGTGAACTTTCTGGTGCTGCCTCCTCGACATCCGACAGCGTAACGTCAGCAAATGGGTCAGTCGCGCGAGAAGCTGTTAGGGCTTGATGGATGGATGTCAGGCAATCTTGTCCTTAGGGGTAGGGTGGCGGGGGTGGGCGCTTATTCGAGGCTGGGCGCTAAATCGAGTAAATACGGTACCCACAGGCAAACCAATGGCCGACTGTACTACAAACCTGCACAGTATGCAACGAAAAAGCGGCATAAACATTGTATTCAGAATATAAAATTTGTGCTTGACACTGACTCTTGTTAACGTTAGAAACAACGTTAATAAAACTTCAGAGACGTTTCGACCAAACAACTTCGGCCTTCATCGGTTTTCAAAAAGCCAATTGAGTGACGGCTTTCTAACGATTATTGTAGACAAGGCTCGTGTCGTTGGAAAGCCGTCACTCAGTTGGCTTTTTAAAAACCGATGAAGGCCGAATTGGTTTGGTCGAAACGTCTTTGAAGTTTTATTAACGTTGTTTCTAAAGTTAACAAGAGTCAGTGTCAAGCACAAATTTTACAATGACTACAAAATTCTCTGGCGCTCATTGGCTGATTGTTATTGTCAATAAGCGGACAGACACATAAATTTATAATTTATGCAATAATGACGGGATATTGCTCGAGTCAGATTGAAGTTTCTCGCAATTTCCAAAAGGAAAATTGGGGGTAACCACGCATTTTTCAAAGATAATTAATCAACAATATTAGCAAAAAGCTTTAAAATACAAAGCAACTTATGGCGTTCCTTTCCAAATTAAAGCTTAATTATCTCTGACAAATGCATGGTTACCCCCAATTTTCTTTTT
>OX421448.1:55843721-55851221 GCA_949126865.1 Montipora capitata
ATATCTGACAGGGAAAGTTGGGTTCAAAAGGTAGTGAAGTAAAAAAAGACAAGAAGCCACTTTTGTGAGACACTCACAGGGGCAGATTCCGTAGCCAACTATATTGTACAAGTTCAAAGGTCTCATATGGCCACTTTGTAATTTGACTTTTTTCATCACCCATAAATTAATCCACTACGGTTCCCTGAAAAGAGGGCTTCTTTACAGACTGTGCCAAGCTTCACTGAACTAAAATGTAAAGACAACCCCCTCCCGGAAAAAAACACCACATTGGGAAGGTTGCAGTGCATTACCATCTTGTCAAAAGACGAAAGGCGTGAACTACGCATTGTAAGTAATCTTCATTCAGGCCAAAAAAAATGTGTCTCTCTTCCACTCGGGAGCAGGGTACATGTTGATGTTGCTTTTGTAACCAATCAACTCTAAGGGGCTTGGACAACATCGGCAGATAGCAAAAGAAAAGAACTTCCGTGTTCGTAGCCTAGGCGTTCAATAGAATGCACTTAGTCGCTTCAAATGTACTTTCGCTTTCTCTAAAAACTATCTGCATACTTTTAAAGTGAAATCATTGTTTACCAAGAATGAAACCAATTGTTGTTCTAGTTCTCAAAAGTACTTAAAGAATGCAGAGTCAGTGGGCGGCATAAAGAGAACCAAGTGCCCATTTTGAATTGAATCAACCACCCATAACTGTATTACAGATGGTATGACAGGGCAGTTGAAAGCACAGACTACACAAGGAAAAAGATACTTAATCACAGCCATTGTGTATCTTTCCCATCAGCTCTTAACTAAGGAATGTGCTTCCCAAGGGATTTGATTTTAAGGAAACAAATGGACTTTGTTTTTCCAAAAAGCTGTTTGTTTTGGTTACTCAGCCCTGGTGATGTTAAGGTGGTTTGATACCTCCCCATTCCAAAAAACGTGGAGCAATTACAACATCATATTTTATGTATCATTCCATTTACATGGATACTTTAATTTTATCTTTGAGATAAAAGTTAAAATCACACGTCTTACACTCTGTATGTATCTAATAATTAAACTGAAGAAATTGATGTTCATGTACAGATAAGATAAATAAATACTCTGGGTTAGAAGGTCAATATAAAAATGCACACCTAAACTGGAAATATTCACATTAACTGTTCACTTACACAAGTAGACTTGTAATTAAGATTCATTAGTATTTCTTTGGTCAATTCTTTACTTTCCAACGGGCAACCAACATAAACTAGTGAGTACATCAAAACTTTGTCGTTTTCTAAAAATCTGCGAAGTGTTTTCTTTCCCTTTTGGCAGGTTGACGAAATACAACCCCTGTCATGTTTTCTTTTCTTTTCTAACACGTCGGATCTCTGACTTCTCTCCAAAAGAATCTGCAGTTGCAAAGCCCACAGTTGGCGATGACAACCTAGAAACTTGTTTTTTTTCTTGCCCCCTTCTTGTAGGTTCTGGTCACATTGCACTGTTGGCAAAGTAGGGTTTATCTGTCAAAATTATGCAATCTAGCACTGCGTTGAGTGCTATTCATCATCAACTAGGCACCCTTAAAGTTAACCTTCACTGTACTGTACTTTATCATTATCACTAGCTTTTCACATATAGCATAGCGGCAAGGGTGCCTAGTCCCAGAGTTGTGTATAGAATGCTGTTCCACCAAAACTTCTCTCGCTCGTCCTGAACGTCTTTGAATTGTTCTGAAAAGGCTTCCTGAAAGCAAAAAGTAGTGAAACTTATGTAGATTTGATCAAGTTTCTGGCAGATATGCAAAATGGGGTGGATAGACAATGCGAATTGATTAGTGGGTCAAGTTAGAACAAGTCACATTTTTCCAAGAAATGTTTACAACTTTGATATCCTTTTGAGCCTGCAAGACATTCTTTTGGGCGGTTCTCCATCACCCTTATTTAAGCTGAACCTCTCATTATATTCTTGATTTATTTTACCAATATAAACAACAATTTAGAATTTTCACAGATGTTGAAGCAATGGGAATAATTACGCACTCATGCTTTAGCAATACCGTGGATCGCAATCGCGTAATATCCGTTCTTAGAGCAAATTACCTGGAAAGGAACGAATGAATTGGCGCACCTCGACCGGACCATTTTCGGATTTAAAATTACCCTTGTATTGTGATATTTTGGAAGGCGCTTGACCTATTGTCTGAGATAAAAAAAAATATTGTCTGGGGGGAAAAGGAAAAACGTCTTCAGCGGGCGTCAAACAAGCAAGGCCCGCACGAAATCCGCCCAAAAACCGTGCTTTCGGCCGGAAAAATGGCGAGCATGTGATTCTGTGGTCACGCCGACCCTCGAACTTCAAAAGAACACGTTGTTAGGGCAGAAACATGCACATATCGGGCCGTTATAGGTAATCTACTTATGCCTAAAAAAATCCAACGCTTATCGCTTAAAGAATCTTCGTAAAAAATGTGGAAAGTTAAGTACTCGATATAGGTATTCAAACAACATTCGATTGAATTCGAATATCTTCACGTATCCTCCCCACGTATGAAAAAAGGTGACTTGCGAATGATGAGAAAGAACGATAAATTTTTTCCTAATCCGCGTTTTTTCACAAATGTTTTACAAGTATTTAGAAAATCAATAAAACTTATAAATAACTTTACGGCAGGGTGGTTCGCGAACCAGCTGCGCTCATAAATAATTCACATTAATTTTTCACATCAAAGAATTGCGCCTATGCTAGAACTTCCCGTGGGAAAACCAGATTTTACAACTCGAGTGTTCCCATTTCAGAAACGAAACACTTTACATGGCCTATTTTTACCCACTCTGAGCCAAAATTCGAAAGCATACCTCGTTGATTTAAGCTTACTTTCCATCAGCCATCAGACTTCGATATTTTCTCATTCCAAACGTTTGATCATTTACATATCTATTCAACGTAAAATTACGCGAATAAGTTACAATAAAAATATACGTACCCATCCTCCTGTTTTCGTTATCCATTCTGCCAAGGTTCTCTCGCTCAAATAATCCGAAAGCCATCTGACAACATCTTCAACGACGTCAATCTCGTGTTGACTACAGAACACTGCCACTTCGGCCGCGAAGCAAAACAGAACAACGATGCGACCCCAGTTTATTCCTGTACAGAATATTTCATCTGCCACTGTTCTAAACGTAACGTGAGCCGTAGAAGCCCTGATATCAAGTTTATCACACATGTTTTTCAGTAAAAGTTGATGCCGAGATTCTACTTCTCTGCCAATTCGGCGGAGAGTCGCAGCAACTTTCGTGTTTAAACGGTAAGCCTCCTTTCCAAGCTTGTTGTAGTAAATGTAGTCGCAGGCTAACTCGTAAGCGAATCTTTCCTCTGGGAATTTCGTCCTTCTATTTGCAGACATGTTCGGAGTATGGCAAACCTCTGAAGGGGCCATTTGCAGCTCGTTTGAATTCACGTTTTCCACAATATTAAATTTACACTGTAGGCCACAAGTCAGTGGAATCTCACAACCTTAAGTTTACAACTGCGGTTGGCGTCTAATATGAGTGAGTACTCAAAGAGGGAAACATCGAGAAATTTGATTGGTGGTGAGTACCCATAGAAGGGAAAATCAAGCAGTTTGATTGGTGGATATTTTAAGAAGTGATCACTGATAGGCGGTTGCCTGGAAACCTTTCAGAAAATTGACAATTGTCGTCAAATTAATTATTGGACCTCACGTACGCTTTGGGCGAGAAAAATCGATAAACAAAACAGAAATAGCACCATAAATTGCGACATCTCTGAAACGAATTACCAAATTAGAAGACGCCTTACAGCGGCCTCGCGAAATTCACTGAAATAGTTTAAGACCATTGAAGCCCCTAAACATATGTTTCCGCAATCGCACGCTTTGTTGGTCACGATCCAATATCGATTGATTATTATAATACATGGTAACATCCGTTTTCTCATCCGCAGATATCGTAATCAGTCACAAAAAATGAAGTCTTTGTCCCTTCAAACGACCTTTTTTTATGACAAGTTTTTGTACCCCGGCTAGATCGAAACGTTATTGACATTTTTTTGTTTGTTTTCGTGATCAGAGGAGCGGCTCTTTGGACCGGAAGGGATACACATCATGTTTCAGGGCCTTTAAGCGTATACCTTTCAGTTTCGTGGCGAATACTGGACAAAAGTAGAACTTTGACTTTTCCTACAAGCCGCTTGGCAAAGCTATATCGGGGCCCAATGAACTTTAGTCATTGCTTTGTCCTTTGTCACTGTGATATTTTGAGAACTTTATCGTGGTCTCTTTTTCTTGCACGTAGCTAATAGCATTTTTATTTATATTTACTCTACATTCTTACCCAATGTGCTACTAGGATAATTCACTTTTACAACGAATATTTGGTATGTTGAGTAAATGAATGAATGAATGACGCACATATGTATGAAGCAGGTGCAAAAGTGGTCCTAAAAATATAACCTTTGAGATTCACCAATTTTTCGGTTTCCTAGAATACAGGAAGCCCTCTTAAATATTTATGAGAGGGAAGCGAAGAAGACCGGTAAAATAAATCTTTGTAAATGTTCTAGGATGGTCTTTCCGAAAGAAAAAGGAACTAAGAAATCGAGGCCGGGCTCCGGCGTTACATAAAAAACCCAAAGTGACCAAAAAAGGACATAAATCTATGCGATTAACAAATGAAGGTGTTGAGTAAAGATGTCAATTCGAAAACCCGCCCGTAATTTGTGTAACTTTATTCCTCTGATCCACTTATGGAGACACAAGTTGAAAACAATGCTTGCCTTTTCAAGTTGCCTTATTCGTCCCTTATATACGTATCACAGGCCAGGCCAAATGCGAATAGGTCAGGTCTAGACTCCAGAAAAATAGGCAACAGCTCTTTCTTGTAAATAAAAGTTGTTCCTAATGTAAACATGGATCTTTTTCAGCGAGCTGAGATCGATCCTGGAGCGCTAACTTTAACCAGAAAATTCTAGATATCAAATCGTAATAGTTTGGCAATGGTTCTCTGGATCAAAAACATGGAGAATTCATCGAATATTTCTTTCGACAAAAAGCAAGCATGACTCAACATGCATGCGTGGGTGTCCAAATCAAATATTCCAGTGTCGTCCTTGCGTTCATCCGACCACCGAGTTTTTTTCAGGTTGCAAGTAACGCAACATGTAGGCATTTCCTTGCACCTTCTCGAAGCGTGATCTTCGAAATGACGTAACAAGATCCGTGCATGAATGCATGTTGCACGCATGATGACGCACGTTATGCGATCTACCTCGGACCCAGGCGCTATGACAAATGAGGAAAAGCGAGATAGCCTGGACTCAAGGGTACTGATGCGACGAAAAAATATCCCGCGGGAAAAACCCCAGTATAAGTTTATTTTCCGCGAAAAGAACACGGGAATAAAACGATGTCAAAAGATGAAATTAGATGCGTGGAGGAAACCAACTCTACAGTGTGTACCGCTCGAAACTAAAATAGAGCCTGATGTGGGGTTACGCTAAACATAACCTGTGAAACTAACAACCTTACCTACATGATTCAATGTAACAGATGTATCTGCAGTACATAGGAGAAACTAAACGACGTTTAAAAAAACCGTTTTCGTTAACACTGCCGCACTTTAGAGAACCTTAAAGCCCACCCCAACAATAAACAACTTAAGCGCTGGAAAACACTAACAATTTTATATATCGGAAATAATACACAATCTTTAAGATGACGTTTCGTATGCTTCTTTATACATCTTAAGAAGTGACAGTTAATACAAAATTGGAGTTTATATATACAGGATCACTAACCGTATAAACAATTAACTATGAAGAAACAATAGAGGTGACAGAAAAAAAAAACTAAAAAAGACACAGCTTTTCGCTGCTGACATAATCATTGTATGCAGAAGCATCTGAAACGTCAAATAAAAGATACAGAGAAAAACTCTGACCACGTCAGATTTTTTCTCTGTCCTTGTGTGGGCCCATTTCCATTAGTAGGGCTAACGCTCACATGGTTCATATGGGGTAGAAACTTAGCACTTCACATTACACTCTAATCAGTTAAGTCTGTTCAAATATAACTGCTCAGTACACGGCCAACCTTTGCAAAATACGTAATCCTTCCTTGTGTGTGTAACCGATTGTTATGTTTTGAAAGCAGCTGGTATTGCCAGGAAAGTAACCAAACGAGGTTCTCGGGAGGAATTAATCTACAACGGAAGATCACAGTTGTACATGGAAATGGAAAGTATAACTACTTTGGAAGCTATAATAATAATATTTCTTTCGGGCGTAATGATAGTTTTATTCAGAATGATAACATGCAAATTTCTACAAAAGCACTGAACTGGAACACCGGTAACAATGCATCATTAGCAGTGCATTCATTGAGTAATGGTTGGATGAACACTGACACTACTGCCTCTTCTGGAGTGACTTATAATAACCTGACTTACATCAAAGGCAATAATGATAGATTGGCCAGCAATAAACACTGTTCATTTCGGCTTCTTAATTGCCGATCTGTTTGTAATAAAAACAGATACCATCAAGGATTTTGTAGTGGACAATGACATTGATGTGCTATGCTGATGATACTCAACTTTATGTATCTTTTAGTCCCAAGGACAATTGTGGAGAGGTTGAGGCCATAGCGGCTATGGAAAGATGCATTAAAGATATACAGAAATGGATGAAGGAGTCCAAACTACAACTTAACACTTACAAGACGGAGCTGCTATTAATTGGCACGAAGCAACAACTTCAGAAAATAAATATGTCCACATTATGTGTTGGTAACGACTTGATAAAGCCTAGCAAAGAAGTCAAGAACTTGGGGGTGTGGCTAGACCCATCCTTAACAATGAACACACATATCAATAAGACTTGTAGTATTGCATTTCATCATTTGTATAATCTTCGTAGAATACGAAAATATTTGTCACAAGAATCGGTGGAAGTTCTTATCCATTCATTAATTTACAGTAGAATTGACTACTGTAATAGTCTATATCTAGGTTTACCTGATTATCAAATCCAAAAGATTCAAAGAGTACAGAATGCCGCAGCTAGGCTTGCATATAATGCCGGTAAATATTGTCACATAACACCTTTACTGTTTAAACTTCATTGGCTGCCTATTCGTGAACGCATATTATTTAAGATTCTTTTAATTACGTATAAGGCTGTTCATGGGCATGCCCCTAATTATATCAAAAAGTTAATTAAATTTAAGAAGCCTGGAAAATACAACCTTAGGTCAAATAGTGACAATTTATTATTAGAAATAGAAAAATTGAAAACATATACTACTCTTGGAGACCGCGCATTTCAAGTCGCCGCTCCAAAACTATGGAATAACCTACCATTTAATATTAGAAGTTCATTATTTTTACCATCTTTTAAGAAAGCACTTAAGACGTATCTTTTTAGAGAAGCATTTCCTTAAATATTTTAATTGCTTACACGACGTATACAATTCTTCTTTAGATATTAGGGCCAGTTTTTATTTTTTATGTT
>OX421448.1:55856221-55866221 GCA_949126865.1 Montipora capitata
AGAAAATTCCGAAATTTTGGGCCAAATGGATCGCGTCTCATGTTGCTGGTGTTTCATGTTTTTATAGTTGGCGAGACGGGGGAAAGTTTAACTTCATTTTGATTTCTCTGCTGCGGAGTGACCTCAACCAACAAATGCAAATTTTCGATGTTCTTGGCTTTGCTGGCTTTTTACCATAATGCATCGTGCTTTCGACCACTGGACCAGAATGCACTGCGCAGCGACTAGAGTGCATTGCTCTATATGATAATAATTCAGGGCTTTCGTTTAATTCCGGAAGCCGGACGTCTCGTCCGGTGGTTTGCCATTGCATGTCCGGTACTTTGATACCAATATTTTAAGAGGTTTGTTTCATTTTTTTATTATTATATATATTTTTACTTACTTTTTGAAGAGAATTTGAGTGCACTCCAGCCTGGAAAACTGATTCTTGGGTTCCAGAAACTGACTGGAAACAGCTTTTCTGAGTGTTTTATTTTAAAAATTTCCCAGGGGTCATTCCCCCCCCCCCCCCCCTAGTTAGCTTGCGCTTTCGGCGCTTGCAAGGCGCCCTGCGCCAAAAATATCGCGGCCGGTGCTTTCAGAGATATGTCCGCTACTTTACAAAACTGTCGAAAACCCTTATCAGATACATTATCCCTCCTGAAATAAACCAGGAAATCATTTTGTTAATGATCAATTCCAAAATGATGCATTTTGAATAGTTTGTTTTTTGGGGAGGTAAATAAAAGGTGCTTAAAAGTTACGCGATGAAATCATCCCTCGCTTCTAATTGCATTCTTTTAACCTTAAACTCTTCGTTCTACGACGCTCATAGAAACAATATTCACAGGAATTTGATATCCTTGGGCTACAAAAGTAGATAGCGAAAACTCACTAATTCTTCTTTGCACTTCTCTTTCTTTTCTACAGTTTTACATTGGCAGTGCAAGAAGACTAATAAGACGTTTCACTTCATTCCCGGAAGGTATGGTTCTGTTTCCATAGAAAATAAACAAATACGATTGGTTTACTTTACCAGACTCTCCATGACGACATTTACAGCCTTTGTAAATTGTTATTATCGGCTAATGCATGCTTGAAAGGTAGGTCGAAAGATAAAAAGAAAAACAAATGAAACCAAAAGGAAAAGTGGACGGGGGATGGAACATGCATTTAGGATAAATGTCACTATTGGTTGCCTCGAATTCCTTTTCGACGCATGACTCAAGAATTCCCCTTCTTCGTGCAATATTTAGTCGATTATTGAATATTCGTCGCTAGTTTTCACAGGAAGAAATTATGGGCAGTGGTAGGACTGATAGAAGAAAATCATTTGTAATTGGCCTGGTCTCTTTTATAACTGGCTATATGTTCACTCGTATTCTTTGTTCAGTTAACAACCCAGCCATTGAAAGAATAGGAAATTGCGAACGAGAACAAGCTGAGAAACAACTGGACATTGAGCTAACAGACAAAGACAGCGCAGCAACTGAAAAGCATTCCAGTGCAAATGGGCCTCCAACATTGCCTCCATATCCGCCATTGTTCAAGGGAAAAGCCGCATTTGTTAGTCCTTCGAATTACAAGGAAAATGCCTTCTTGTTTATCATTGTCACTTCGTCTGCTAAAAACTTTGAGGCGCGTAAAGCCATAAGGTCATCTTGGGGATATCATGCTGCCAACTCGTCTTTTCAAGTGATTTTCGTAGTTGGCTTCGACAAAGTCAACGACAAACGAGTCGATAAAGAAGCTGGCTCGTACGGCGACATGTTGCGCGGTAGCTTTTTGGACACTTACTTACAGAATGAAAGGCACACACTAAAAACTCTTTTGGGGATGAAGTGGGCTATCTCGGCTGGAAACCCAGAGCATATTTTAAAAGTAAACTCGGAATCATTTGTTAACGTTCACGGAACGATTAAATGGTTGCAGTCCCTGAGATACGATAAAAACATGGATATACTTAAGGATTTATATGCCGGCCATTGCCATAAGGGCGTTGCAGTTGTTAGAAACCCTCAGAGCCCATATTTCGTTCCTGAAGATCAATGGTCGGATGTTTCCTTTCCAGTTTACAGTTCAGGAGTAGGAATTGTACTGTCAAGAGATGTTACTGAAAAAATGGTGCGACTTGCGCCACAGGTAAATGTTAATTAAGGCGGTTGACAAGTAAAATCGTGATTTTTGTCAATTCATTTGGCCACTGCTTCGGCGTTGGATTTTAACGATTGGTGATTGACCTAAAATTCAGCTAATCAGTGGTGAAGACAAAACCAATTGTGACTTGCACGTTTTCTCGCGCCTAGCGCCAATTACTATGGTATCTATTATGCGTTGTGATTGGCTCGTTTCATTGTACGCATCTGTTGTCTGCATCCGTTTTCCCGCGCTTAGTGCAAGTTGCCATGGTATCTATCGCTCATCTGCATCTTTTGTGATTTAAATCGGCTTTGATTTAATTTCATTGATTTACGGCGGTTTACTAAGTTCCCTCATATGCCCAAGGAAAAAAAAAAAAGGAGGCTCTGTTGCAGAAAACAACACCAACATGAAACTGTTTAATTAAATCGATAGTTGTCCAGAACAGCCATGGAATGAGAGCACGAGTGCATGATTCATCATCTTTTCAGGGAAAGGATGATGAATAATTTGAACTGGGAAAGGGAACAGAGACAAAATATCTTGGGGAACATGTTTGGAAGTAATTTCGGGAACAAGGAAACCCCCTCCTTCCTGGGAGGCCCTCAAGGATATTCTCCGCACAAGTCTTCGTTACTTGCTCGCGAAAACAAAAATATACTGGATGAAGGGGGTAGTTTCTAAAGAAACTGTGGTGCTGCGTCGGTGGGGAAGTAGTATACACAAATTTGGTTTTATCAACGGAGTTGATAATGTAAATTTGCCACCGTGCAGAGATTCTAAAAGCTAAAAATAAAAAATAACATTTCGAACGTTTAGAATCTCTGCACGGTGGCCAATTTACATTATCAACTCCGTTGATAAAATCAAATTTTTGTATACAAAAATATACTGTTTGGCTCTGAGTCAAAACTGTGTTTTTACACAAAAGAAGAAGCTCAGACGCCGGCGTGAGCGCAGACTTACAGAAAAACAAATGCGAATGCAAATAAATGTGATTTTGTCCTTTGCAGATAAAAATGGTCCACATCGATGACGTATTCCTGGGGGTTATGGCGCAGAACCTAAGCATTAAATGCCTGGATTTTAGTAACCGTTTCGACACCGCGTATACCACCATGCTCACCGAGTGCGACGATTTAAACTTTTGTGTCCTCGGTGGCGTTCCTGCAAAGGATATGTTTTATCTCAATCAAAATGTGGACAATTTAAGAGATATTTGCATACAGCCATCTGAAGAAAAATAACCTGCGGGTCTTTTTCATGTGTACTCTGCACGGACTAAGCATTTTCGCGGTCATTTTTTTTTTTTGCGTGAGTATACAATTTCGAATCAACAATTCCCTAGAAACGGATTTTACTATAAAAGCTAACGTCAAAAAACAACAACGATGTTTCGACCGTCATTTTCAAGTTGAAGGATAAAATGTATGCTTATATAATCAATTGTAAAAATGCTAATGAAGTACTGACCAAAAACTCTGAAATATTTACATGGAAACGGTGCCATAAAAAATAGGCACGCATTGCGTACATGTGGTAGTGCAGTAACACAGCACTTTATTCGATAATTGTCAACTGAGCTGCGTTTTGTTTTCCAGGAGATTCAAGTTGTTATTGCTTGATATGTTGCTCTAAAAGTAAACAATACTGTTTTTTGTACCGTATATCAATGTAGGGCCGTGTTAGATGTCTTAGCCTGCTTTATACGAAACGAATATTGATGAAAAAGTACATGAATATTGATAAACACTTTTTAGGAAGAACAGAAGGAAGTTTTCAGGAAGTGTGTTGATCGAGAATAAAATTTTTTGCCATCAGCAAGAACATTTGCGAAATGGAAACAACATTAATTTTGAACCGTGAATATAAATAGTTACCATCAGCGAAAAACATTTTGGGAGATTTTTGCTACGTTCAATTTTTCTATTGTACTTTTGGCTGCACAAGTAAATCGCAAAATCGAAAGTGTCGTCAAATTCAGCGGGCGCAGGGACTAAGTTACCTTGCGTGTTTACTCGGAAAACAAAGGATATAGCTATGTGAAAATGATGGCAAGACACCAGGTTTTTATTTTTGTTAGTTTGTTTTTTTTTCTTTCAAGTGTTGTAAAGTTTGACAAGAAATGTGCGAATTGAACACAAAGATCACAATTGTCTAACTCTGAGGTTGGTTGACCATTGTTTCTGCAAAGTCAAAAATTTACTTTCCTAGACGAGGTTATTTATCACCAGGTAATTCCATCGTTTTGGAAATAGCAGCTGCTTTATTATTCATCAGCGTCACAAATTCTTGCCGATTGTGGCGCTCAATTTGTTGAAACTCAAGCACGCTTCCAACATACCTGTTTATTTTAGTAATTAATGCGGGCCTATTGGCACCACGGGGACACTATTCTTAACCCGGTGACATACATGTATTGTGTATTCCACTTACACTACTGCAAAAAGCGAAAGAGATAATAAAAGTGATTCTCGTAGAAGTATTTACCTAATTAATTCACTTTTATTGTCTCTTTCGCTCTTTTATCGTATCGTTTCCATGAAAATAATTTGGAGTTTTTGGTCAGTGCTTCATTAGCATTTTTACAATTGATTATATAAGCACATGATAATATTTTATCCTTCAACTTGAAAATGATAGTTGAACGGTCGAAACGTCGTTGTTGTGTTTTTTAACGTTCACTTTTATAAAAAAAAGTGTGCAATTTGTTGACACTTTTTCCAAACGATGAACGTTCGATGTAGGCTTAAGGTTGTAGGACCACATAGAATATATTGGTAACAAGATCTCGTCTAGATTAGGTGTCTGCGTCGAGCACGAAAGGTTCTTCCCAAGCCAACTTACCAAACGCTCTACAACACTATAGTCTTGCCATTGTTCTATTACTGTTCGCCTGTCTGGGACAGTTGTGGGGCTGGCAGCAAAGCTTACCTAGATAAGCTAAATAGACGTGCCGCATGTATTATTGAAGGTCGGTCTATCGGGGCTGGGGAGTCAAAATCAATACTTGGCTGGCCCAGCCTACAAGCAAGCAGAAATTATCTCAAATGCGTTCTAGACCATAAATGTCTTCACGGAATAGCACATTCATACTTACTTTCAAAGTTTAGGCACGCGCACGTTTTCCATGGCCATAACACCAGAAGCCGTGATTTGCTGCGCCTTCCCTTCGCAAAAACTGTATGAAGGGAGCTTCAGAATAAACGGTGTTTGGACTTATAACACCGTTCCGAGGAACATGAGACAAGTAGAGACGCTCAGCGAATTTGAAATCAAACTAAAGCGCCATCTTAAACAGTGAATGCCTCCGATACGTGCTCACCCTTTTATAATTTAATAGATCGTCTAGTTTAATGTTTTAATGTCTCTGTTTTTGTGTTGTGCCAGGGCTCCAATTAAACTAGCTCCCGCTTAATTGTATCCCCCTGGATAAATATTGAATTAAACAAAAATAAATAAAGAAAAGTTTACCAGCTCTGTTGTATAGATATCTGTGCCAGCCAAGTTTTATTGTATATTTTTTTCGGACAAGTTGTCTAGAAACTCGCAGTTTTATCAGCTTTATTTAATTAAGCCTGTTCCAGGCTCCCAGATATTCGGGAAAACGAAAACAACTGCGTGGGAAAAGCGAGTGGGAGGCGAGGCGAGGCGAGGCGAGGCAGATCCCCCGCAGATCCCCCGCCTCAGGAGTCTGCCTTTCGGTCGAGCGTCGAGGGTTTAGGGTTTTATGTCAAGAGTCGAGGGTAACATGTCGAGGGTTCCAAAAAATATAATAATGATAACAATTAAAAAAAAGAAAAATTAATTAGACCTTTCACTTTGCACCGCCTTCTTTCGTGGAAATGCTGACCAGGATTCGCGCAATCTATCAGATTTGTTGCACCCTACTGCGAAATCACCTTGCCTGTCGTAGAGTCTACGCCTGTCGGATTACATTTCTTGGTGTTTTGTGATCTTCGGACGCACTAATCGTATTCCTATTAGCTGGTATATAGAAGCGATATTTCGGAATCTCTCGTCTGAAAATTCCCCTGAACCCGACACTAGCTAGTAGTGCAAAACGGAGGTCAACCAGATCTCTGACATGCGGCTCTCCTCCCCATTCTGCCCGGGCATTCTGCTCGAGTTTTCGCTTCAAAAAATTTATTCAGCGCACCCACAATACCGCCACAAAACTTTATTCCACCCTCCTACAATACAGCCAGTTCCGCAGGCTAGACAAAATGGGCGTCTATGAAACAATTTTCAATGGTTTAAATTGTTTTAGTGCTTTCCAAGATAGTGGCCTTCTTGACTTCAAATTTAAGTGCTCTGAGTTTCATGTCTGATAAAAATACAGATATTTGTTTCGTTCTTTTTGGTGGTTTTGGGCTATCAGTGATACATTTTGCGGGTTTTAACAACAGAGCCGATTAACACTAAAAACAGTAAACAGGAAACGAGTGCGGGAACCGCAAATCGGAAAGCGGCGAATGTATCAAGTGGAATCCAAAATAGATTTCTTGGAAAAAGAAGAGAGGAATACGGAGTGGTTGTAGTTACTCCGTCGGATTGTTTTTACGGTTAGTAGGTTACCACTGCACTGACGAATATTTTGGAGCTTCAAACCGGAGCACATTGACAAACCCGGCAGTGTTGCCTGATTTCAAATACACCTAAATCAGTATGAATACTCCCATAAAAGGTCTGCAACAGTTGGCTGATCTCCACGGTAAAACGAATAACAAATGGGGAAAAAATGCTTCAAAGTGTTTATCACATTTTTTTCAAAATTTCTCATTCGTTTTGTCGTTGGACTCAGCTTGCTGTTTGTATCACGACACCTGCAGAATGATGACAGATTCATGTCATCTTCGTAGAAAAAACCTAATCTTCTCAGTTTGATTTTTACCGAAATTCATTACTTTCATACAGCACCCATCACGTTTACTATAACTTTATCTGGGCTGAAGTACTTCCATCAACTGATGAAGTGGAGCCCGACTTTCGGAAAGGATCTCAAGAAGTTCATTGTTCCGCAGGGAGCAAAAGAATCCTGTTTGACCGAAGTTTCAATTCAATTCACCGAAAATTTACAGAGGGAATAGATTTTGTTGTTTCGAATTACACTACGTGATCAAACTATAAACCGTCATGCGATCGTCTTACGCGTCTCTTGCCTCATAATGAAAGCTCAACTTGTGGTAAGCCTACGTCTGTATGCGGCTATCGTCTTGCGGACAGGATTTCAAGAGACGCGTATACATGATAGCATGACGGTTTTTTGGTTGATCACGAAATTTGCGCCATAAATTTTCGGTGAACTTGACCCTGTGGTAGTTCGTACTCATTGCGAGCCTAGTGGTTTCTTAGGGATATGGCAACAAGGCTTGGCTGCTGAGGTTTTCACAACAACGATCGACTTGTTCCTCTGTGAAACCATTACAGTCGGTCGCTTTCGTCGAGTTTTGCTGTTCTCATTTTGGATTCTGCTCAGAATGACTCGTAAGTATCTCTTAAAATTGCATAAGAAGTTTTGCGCGGTTGAAAGAAATCCCTTTGAGTAAAGTAGAGACGAAACTGGATCTATGATAAGCTTACGTACCCTAAGAGTTCCACGATCACACGATCGAACGAAGCTGTTAGATTGTAAGATTTTGTAGTTTATGCTGAATGTCGTTTTGATAAAGTAGGATGTTGATGACAAAAAGTGCCTTTGTCGTCGCTTAGCCAGCGTTCACAATTTATTATCAAACTGGTTGAATGCTCAGACACTTTTCGGAGGGAGAGGAAGGACTTAACTCAATAGTTTAAATAATTAATGGTCACTTAAAAGCCATGTAGTTTGTTCGTAAGTGTTTCTGTTAGTTAGCTTCATAATGTGTTGTCGCACATACTTCCCTTGGGTTTTACATCTTCCATTGGAAGATTATTGATTATTGAAATTCATGAAATGATCATTCATTGAAATCAATTTTGCCTCATGGAAGCATAATCAATAACGGGTCGTTCTGTCCCAGAGTCGATCCACGCCACAGTATTCTGACGACCTTTATATGATAACTAACCAACCGTAACCCTAATCATCACTAAAATCCGTTCTTAGACCTAAACATTGAAATGATACCCTGTGAGCAGTTGGTTTCTCCTACGCTTCCCGAGAGAGAAACCAGTGAAAGCAACTGTTTGATTTTCCATTGAGCATGTGCAAAGTACGTCACACCCCATGTGATGTATTTGACATCACTTCGTTTTATGTCGCGGGAAATCACTACACAGCAGGCTCCCCCAAATGCAGCAGTTACCGTAGCTGAACTTGCGCGCAACCGCCACAACAAGTTTACGAACTCGTTCTACTAACTCGTTCTACTGGTTCAAATTTAATTCATTCATCCTTGGCACTGGTCAGCAGCTCACTCAAAGAAACTTATCAGTTGCTTGCAGTGGTTTCTCTCTCAGAAAGCGTAGGAGAAACCAACTGCTCCCAGGGTATTGAAATGAGTGCTTAGAGTTTAAATCATTAAAATTAGTACTCAGACACACTAATACATGGGGTGGATCGACTCTGGGGCGGAACGACAGGTTTCCAAGAATCGCACTGCTGTTGTTTGACGAGATTGATGGTTGGCAGTTGGTCTTCTTCTTCAAAATCAGATCTCAAAAAAACAGCCCTGAAATTTCACCAGTTTTGAAGGCTCTAAATTTTACCAAAGCTGACCTTGGTTCCAGCAATTGTCACTAGTCTGTTTTTAATCATTTCTTATCTTTGCTTGCTGTTTTGAAGAGGTATTTTAAGTACAGTCAACTCTCTCTTAACGGACACCTCTGTAAGACGGACACCTCTATAAGATGGACACCTGGTTCTGGTTCCGGCCGTTTCTTAGTCATTTTACTATAACCAAACTCTCTATAAGACGGACACCTCCATAAGACGGACAACGGACACTTTGAAATCGTCAACGGACACTTGTAAGGTGCTGAATGTGACTGCAAATTATGATTTAGGGAAGAAAAATTCTTGTACGTGACCCTTTTTAACACCAGACATTTAATTGACAGCTCTTATCTTGTCGCCGGAATACGTACAGTACAAGTTAAAATTAAATCAGTCATTGTCCCATTCAAAAAATAACTTGGAGGTGACAACCGAATTGTATTGTAATCTAAAACAGGTAGGTTTCGTTCAAGCAAATAACTGAAAACAAACTTTAAACAGACGCGTATTCACTGTGCACAGGTTCAGCATTATTATCTTAAATTTCCTGGGGTCATGCTAGGTCGACTCTCTATAAGCCGGACACCTCTCTAAGACGGACAGCTGAGGCTGGTCCCAATGGTGTCCGTCTTAGAGAGAGTTGACTGTACTTCACTTACCTGAAAAATACAGCAGAGAAATATTTCAAACTGTTTATTCAGTGGCTTGTTTTGTGACATTTTTACTGCTAACATTTTTGTTATTACTTTGAAAGGTACAAAAATATATTGTGAAAAACTGAATTCTAAGAAAAGTGACATTCTGACGAAACAAAAATTAATGATAGCAAGAGTCAGCCTCAACTCGCCGAGCTCCAGTTCAAAATTCTGTTTAACTGAAAAAAAGTCTTATAACTACAATGCTGACTCTTCGTCTTGTCAGGAAAAAGCCACACTTTTTACCTACATGTACTGTTTAATATGCACATGTAGTCGGCAGGGTTTTCAGTAGATGTTTTAGTAGACAGCAAAACCAGAGGGGTAGGTGCAGAATGGACAACACAAGCTGAAAGGCTTTTCAAGGGCTGAAGGCACAAGCTTGTAGTGGGGTCTGTCTGGGGGCACCCTCCCCTGGGAATATTTTAAAATTTGGGCTTCTTAGAATGCATTTCCTGCATTCTGAAGCACGAATTAGGGTATTTGA
>OX421448.1:55883721-55886221 GCA_949126865.1 Montipora capitata
CTACACTTGCGATTTTCATCGCGCGCTGGTGACGCGACAAAATTTGAAGCAAATCGCATGACCGTCGCGAGCAAAAAATTGCACGTGTAGCCGCGGCCTAAAACGAAATTTTGTAAAGTCTTGGTTAGTGTTTCGCATTTTAATGAATGAATGGAATCAACAACTGTATTTCTTCTCTCAACCTTGAGTGTAAACACGACCTGAATGAAACTGTAGACAAGCATTACAAGCGATTTCGTTTCCTTTATTCAATTGATACTTTGTCAATAAAGACATAAGATTTTTGGTACGCCCGATGCATCAATCTTGAGACTCCAAGAATACAGCCATAGACAATTTAACATACCAAACCTACAATAGCAATTCTTCTTGGTTTTCACGTCACGCAAGTACCACGCAAAGAAAAAATAAAATCGCTTACCATTCAATAAATTAAGTCAAGAAATTGAGATGTTGTAGGAGGGTAATAAATCATGAGCGCGTCAACGTTTTAGGGCTGTGCGATGATCCAAACTCGAGTTATTTGGCAATAGACACTTCTCATAACATATTGGTTACTCATGATCAGAACTCGAAAACACATGGGCAATCTACACTTTCGTGACATAATTCTTAGAAGCAATCCAGATGTCATGCATTGACTGAATTAGAAAGGGATTGTAAAAGCGCTTCCTTTACCATGACTAATCTGCCCGCTTAAATAATTTTATTGTCATCAAAGCCACCCGAGAGGAAGACGGATTGGAGGGACAAGCGAGAAGGAGGACATACTCGCTGCAAACTTCCACTATATCGCTATGCCACGACGAAATTTCGCTATGTAACGACGAAATTTCGCTATGTAACGACGAAATTTCGCTATGTCACGACGAAATTTCGCTATGTCACAGCGAAATTTCGCTATGTCGCAACGAAATTTCGCTATGTCACGACGAAATTTCGCTTGAATATTCGCGCGGCCGTTGCGAATTTTCGTTTTGATTGAAACAATAGGCTTTTCGAAAATTCGGCGAAGTTCGAATGAAATTTCGTTTCGCCCGAAATTTCGTTAT
Source organism: Montipora capitata (assembly GCA_949126865.1). NCBI lineage: Eukaryota > Metazoa > Cnidaria > Anthozoa > Scleractinia > Acroporidae > Montipora > Montipora capitata. The sequence continues at coordinate 55,884,774 of OX421448.1, forward strand.
ATTTCGTCGAAAAGTAGCGAAAAGTAGCGAAAAGCGCGAAATTCGTTTGCATTCTTTTTGCACAGTACTGTATGTTGGATATGTAACTCAGGACAGCAGCTGTGAATTAGTCCTCAATGATTTATACTATGCTTACGTAATAACCACATGTCAATCACACTGTGAATCTATTACTTATCAAACTCTGGTGGAGACTCATCTACCTGTTTTGAACTTTTAGCATTATCGTTATATCAAGCCTTCTGGTGATTTTAAAGGGGCGCTGGTACCCAGTGAGGCTCCAGTCCAAGTGTCGGAAGTGTCGCTCTTGGATCCATCTGATGGGTGAGTGTCATTTGCATTTTGTTTAATTAAAATTGAACCTTTGGAAATGGTGAATTTGAGACATTCACTGTAATGGAGTGAATGGGTTAATCCATTGACTCCTGGGGGGGTCCCCCATTGACGAGTAAAATCGTCTGGCGTTAGACAGAGTAAAATACTAGGTCTGGCTGGTTTGGGTGTTAAAGGGTTAATACATGTATATGGCAAACAACCATATCATTTTATTGAAATTAAACTGTTAAAAGTGAAGTGTCATTCTTAATAATATTGATATCTATAAGGTACTTCTCCTTGCAGACAAGGCCGTTGTGGTCTACAAAATGATTGGCTTCTAAAGAAACTGCAGTACTGTGTTGGTGGGGGGTGAAACTAGGAAAATTTGGCCTTGTCAATTGAGTTCATTAATAACTTCTTACTAACCAAGTGCGAGGGCCGTACTGGGGAATATTGGCCTGAGGTCGTGGCAGTACGGACTGAGTGCAGCGAGGTCCGTACAAAAAGGACCGAGGGCCAATATTCCCCAGTACGGCTCGGGCTAGCTTGGTTAGTAAGTAGTTTATTATATGGCTGTTTAATTACCTTTTGCTTTGTTTTGCAAGCCCGTAATCGGCCTGTGGGCATTACAGGAGAATAATGCCCTACAATTCAGTCACAATTAGCCAATCAGAGTGTGCGTTATATCGGCTGTAAACACAAGCCATATAATAAGGTAAATTAAACACTGGGAGAAACATTTGTGAGCTAACGTTTCGAAGGTTAGCCTTTAATCAGAATTCATTTGTGCACTTTGGTCAGAGGGAGCAATTCGTCAGAGTGAGCCCATCTGACTCACAAAATTAATGCCAGCTCACAAGTCTTATGGTGTTAGTTTACCTTAAAAACTCGTTTGACTTTTATTGTGGTCTTCAGCTTAGCTGCAACACTTTTTGTACTAGTTTTTTTTTTTTATCAACCACTTCAGCATGTTAGATGTTAAATGAATCACTCACTGAAAAATTAACCCTTTGACGTCCAAACGGGCCTAAACCTTACTCTGTCTGACGCCAGACGATTTTACTCGTCAATGGAGAAACCCTGGGAGTCAATGGGTTAAGTTGTAAAATCATTTAATTTTTCGTCAAAGT
>OX421448.1:55891221-55906221 GCA_949126865.1 Montipora capitata
AGCTGAAAATTCAAAAGAATATTTTGCTTTGAACGAGGCATCAAGGTCTAATTTGAATGAAAACAAAAGAATATCTAAATGGTGGCCATTTTGGAATTAGGTGTATTAGCTACACCAAGCTACTCTAAAAATCCAAGGGTAAAGAAAGGTATATGATATGATATGATATGATCAGAGGCTAGAACAGGATTTGAACCCGAGACAGCCACATGCAAACCCAAATGGATCACGCTGCCTCCTGCTATCCCCCTAATATCATTAATCCTCCTGGCCTTGTTGTTCAAAAGGTGGATAGCGCTATCCACCGGATAAATCACTATCCAGCAGATAAACACTAGCAAAACCAATTGATTTATCCAGTGGATAGTGCTATCCACCCTTCGAACAACTGGGGCCTGATCTAGTGAGACTATCTGTTGATTTTTTTTCATTAAGGGGGGCTTCTTTAGGGGTGACTGAGTAGGGATTACTTTGTAGAGCCTGCAGATTAGCGGGACACATTGTCTTTTCAGGACCTAGATAAATGACCTAGATCCCAGGGCCCGGTTGTTCAAAAGCCGATTAAGGCTAATCCAAGATTAAAAATTAACCAAAGAGTTTATTTCTCTACTCCCAAATGCTGTTCAACGCTGATATTCTGCAAAACTTTAAAATAGAGGAATTAGATCTTGAAAAACAAATATAACCAAACGAAACTTCCACCAAAAAGTTGAAAACATTAAACAAACGTTTACTCTAATCCTGGATTAAGTTAATCGGCTTTCGAACAACCAGGCCCAGGAGTTTTAGTAGATCAATAGGTAGAGTATCCGACTAGTGTTACGGAGGTCATAGGTTAAAAAACCCTGCCGAGCAGTCTGATTTAAATTCAGTTGTCATTTGCCCATCACCAAGCAGCTAGTTTCTTTTCTTGTTCAGTTCTGGGATGCCATTCAGTAGAGCTGAAGGAGGTTAAAACACTATTGATCCCATTTTGACAGAACTCAGGTTAAAAAACCCTGCTGAGCAGTCTGATTTAAATTCAGTTGTCTTTTCCCCATCACCAAGCAGCTATTTTCTTTTCTTGTTCAGTTCTGGGATGCCATTCAGTAGAGCTGAAGGAGGTTAAAAACACTATTGATCCAATTTTGACAGAACTATCACATGGCAATTATTCCTTTAAGGGTGTTTGCAAGGCCCCAACTATTGCCATGATTATGTTTAATTATTTAGTTTTGATAGTCTCTAAAACCAATTTGGTGACCTAGTACATTAAAATTCCTCCACCTCATCATGTTCTCGAGCCTTAAAGGGGCTAGGTCACGCAAGTTTAGGCAATTTCAGCACTGATCGAATGGTCATAGAATTAACTAAAATATCAAAATAACTGTTGAAAACTATAGAAGAACTCTAACAAAACACAGGGAAGCCAAGAACGGACATGGATGGACAAAACTGGATTGAATTTGGGTAAATTTGAAAAACGTTGGCCCACCTTTTTTCAAATTTATATCAATTTATATCAAAATGTCATTTACAAAGCTGGAAAATTATTCTCAGTTGTTATGTGGCCGTGATTTTGCAAATGAAAGACTCTTGCTCTGCCAATTTGACGTTTAGAGCTCATAATTAACAAAATGAAACAAAATTACCTAAATTAGCGTGACCTAGGCCCTTTAAATATGGGAATTACAAAAAAAACCTATCAACTTAGCCTGTGTAGCATTTCTGTAGGGAAACATGCAAGATGTTCGACTCGTCCCATTTTTCGGGAACTGAAACATAAAAATTTCACGTTCGCTTGCTACACAGGCAACTATCAAGTACAACTTTGTACTAAAAAAAAAAAAAGGGTCATGGTATGTCACTGAAGTTACTCACCAAACTTGACATGCTTTATTTTATGTTTATGGATTTTAGCTCACATTTTTCTTGCAACCATTTACCAGTTGCTCAATGTACTCTTCAACCACATTTTCCTTTGATTTTAGTTGGATCATTTGATACACCTGCTGCTTCAGTAACCAAACAGACATACTTTCCGTCACTACTATATTTCCATGAGGAGATAATGCTTGCCATGAATGTACCCCCGTCAATCCCAAAGACAAAACCCGAGAGACGAGACTTGATGCTGAAGGAGGTAGAAAAATTTGCAGGCTGGGGAGTCGACAAATCTCTAGCAAATGTAAAGATGAATTGGATGGACAGAATTTACCTTTCAGTCAGTGACTATGTGGATCGGGTTGTGCGATTTCTCAGAATTAATAAATTATAGCATTAGTACACAACACTATCTATTGTTGGCATTCACTTCTTCTATGATGTAGGTCATGATACAATGAGGAGAAGTCTGGAAGGTTTCAATACTTTTCCCCCTAGATGGAACATTTTTGTGTATAACTGCCAAATTATTTTGTTTGTAAACATCTGGCGAGTTCAAGGGACTCCGGTTTACTAATTATAACGAAAATTAAGCGATACCTAAAAGAACAGAAGGACAATAATCACAACCAGGTAGTTTATTTGAAGAAACTGTGTTTAATATTGCAGTTAGCTGTGGCTAAACCTGGAACTGTTCTACAAAGGGCTCAGACTTGTTTTTCTCTGTAATCTTTAAATCTTTTTGGCCTACCAGTACTTATTCTACACTCGGTGCTAGAGACTTTATTGCATGATTACACCATACAGGTTCTGTTGCTGGCCTATATTTCCTCACACTACAGCTCTTGTGATAGAAGCAGAGATCAAACCCTATGCAAGATCTCTGACTGTCTTTCCAGGAATGAAACCTTGCGATTGATTTTGTTCATTCTCAAATGACAAACATCCTATAAAAAAACCAGCTTCAAGAGTCAACAACACAATGGCAGCCCTATTTATTTCTCAAAATTGCACTCTACAGACCCATATCACTCCATGTCCATATAACTTTTACACATCTAACCTCTCATTTAGTGTGAGGCTAGATGTGCAAAGACGAAGCCTTTATTCCCCACAGAGTGATCAGAGTGATAAAAGTGAATTCTTGTAAAAAAACAAAGACTTCTGTTTGGGTTCAAAATCACAGCTACTGAGGCTGCAGGGAAGTGGAAACACTTATAATAAAGAGATCAAGATTGAGAAACAGTTATCAGTTATATTAGAAAACTGTTCTAGAATCTACAATAAATGGATTTTTAGTGAATTGTGAACCCAACAAAGTTAAATAACAAAATTGTTTATATTCCTCAGTTGATGTAGCCCCTTTCTGTCTAATAGTAAGGTCTTCTTGGGTTATTCTGAAAGATAATAAAAGGTGGAACACAAACCCTTAAAGTGTATCTATGAAGATCTGAGTGACTGGACAGTTTTAGCAATATTACTATGCCTATGATTAATTAACCCCTGAATGGTAACGATTAATGATAAAATGTCACATCCAGCACTGAGATTGGCTGAGTTGGTTTTCAGTTTTAATGGCTTAATAAATGCCACTGCAAACATGAGTAGTAGCTACTGTAACAGTAAAAAGCAAAACGTTTGTTTGAAAGTTGCATTGTGGTGTCAGGATAGCAATGAAATGCACTGCACAGTAAATCCTGACCTGAATATCGCTCCAAGCACAAGTAGCCCTAACCCAGTTTATATGCAGCTGCATCATTATGGCATGGTATGGTTTTTAAACCATGATAAAAAAATGAGGTTAGGGTTCGTGCATGAAAAGCCCTTAAAAGAAAGGAATTGGTGGGAAACTGCTTGAAAATTCCTTGAATTTTTGCTTGGGTGAAAATTGTTGAGATTGCATCATGCTAAGTTAAAGAGACATTTCAAAAAATATATAAATAAAAAAATTAAAATGCCTATGTGTGCACTTAACTCACAGGACATGGGAAAGAATATCAACTCAGCAAAGAAAACACCAAAACATGATGTATGGCAGAAATCTTCTGACAAACACTCCTTGAAAACTCAATGTCTGGTTCTTAGAAACTCTTTGAATACTCCTGGAATTTTATATACAAAATCCAGCATGAATCTGGGAGTAAAATATAACACATCCTTGTTGAGGCATTTGCCTTACCAATGGATTGGGTCTGAATCTGTAAGCTAACATCATCCTCTTTCGATACAAGTCGAACTCATCATCTTCACGCTGTATTTCCCCTGGCTTTTCTTCTCCAAGTCCTCCCAGGTCTTCAGGGCCACGACCTCTATTAGTTTCAATACAAACATACTTTTTAGCCCATGTGACCAATATTATTTGTTTTAATGATGTATCAACTTGTGGATGAAAGCATTAATAAAAACAATAGCGATATTTCTTGTTTATAGACATTAACGTCACAATACTCTTAATATCCAAATTTGCCAACCACGGAAAAAAAAAGTCATTGTTTCAACAGCCAATTAGGTTCTGGTTGGCATATTAATAACAATGGATGATGTCACAAGAAACATCGCCAGAAAAACCCTTTCAACTTCGTAGACGAAGGTTGATTCTACCATAGGGCAGTGGGTCTCTGGTAAATCAAAATTATTGCTCAAATTTTGCATTTTGATTTAACCAGTCTTTCTCATTTTGTTTACACCATTTTAAAAACTCATTTTTCTTCCAAGAGCATGGTGCCTTTCATTTTGCTTACTCTGAAGTTGAAATGTGAATTACCGGTAATGATTGTTTCTTCAGTGCTGCCAATTGCTGCATGGGAATGGCTTCATAGGTTATTTCAAGTGTCGTGATTGGCTTAATCCACTTTGTTGGAATCTGTTTTCAACATAGCAACTGTATGTGGTTGCAGTGGAAAGCAATTTTCATTTGAATTTCAGAGTCTGTATTTATGAAAGGCACAAAGGGTCTATGCAAAATTTTAAGTCTCTAATTTCAATAAGTGCATGCAACCTGGAATTTGACAAAAAAATTTAATGTTTGTGCTGGGTTTTTCATTTGGTTTTGTTTGATTTACAAGATATAAGTGATCAAAACAATGGAAGCCTGACCCAATGGCTGCATAGAATTGCAGGTCATCTGGTCACAATCAACTTCATGTTCCTACTGCACATAATAGATTTAACCTTAAGACTTAAGGCAATCGATCTTTTGCAGTTGCTGCTCTCTGATTGAACGGTTAGAACCTTTTCTTTAGAATTACAAACGTGCATCTTTTTCCACTTTAAACCCAATGAAAAACTTGGCTGTTTAAAGTAGCTTTTGGTTAGGATTGTGGTTATTTATCGCTTTGAATAATTTTTATTGTAGAATGAATTTAATTAGCAAATTCTGTAAAGTGCCATTGGACCCGACAGAAATGGCACTATATAAAGCTACATGTATTATTATTATTACTGTAAAAACCTGCAGAAAAGCCACACCCTGAATTTAGCAGCTCAAATTTTGGAAAAAAAGTTTTTTTTTGAAAGATCAAAAGAAATCCAAAGTAGAGTCTTGAGAAGTCTTCTTCATCATCCACTCTTTATCGAACTTAAACTCACTATTAACATTGAAACGGAAAATACTTCAAAGTCTTACCCACAATTTTAGAATAAATTATAGAATGCAGGGTCACTTATTTCCATATCATTGAATAACAATAGTGCTCATTGTTATGTGTTTCGTTCTTCAAAAGCTTCCGATAATTTGCATATGGATTGCCCTGTGATGGCACTGAATTCTATAATCACTCCCAATTTTAGCACTTTAACATAATGAACATTTTTTCTACCAACTTTGCCATAAGGTTGATTTTTTCCTAGTATTTGTTGACAGGAATTTCTTTAATATTCAACAAAGTTTTTCTATAGATTTTTTCATTACAACAAGAATGCGAACGGAACATTCAAAGCTTAGTAACAAGGCATTACTCACATTTAGGTTGGAAAACTGGACACCAGAAGCAGTGTGACGTTCTAAGAGTTTACATAACACATTTTTTCAAATGTTTCCGCAGATAAGACGCACCCCCAGGATTTCTAGGGAAAAAAAGGTGCGGCTTATCTGTGGGTTTTTACGGTATATATTTTATTATTACACGTTTGTCAGGTTTTTGGCCCAAGACCTATCTCTAATCTCAAACACTAACTGGTTTCACTGCTTTTACATGTATATATTGTTTATCATCTTAGTATTTTACCAAGTACTTCAATCGGTTTGTGAGCTAACATACTTGTTGACAGGAGCTGTGATGCCTTGTCCTTGTGATCCAAGCCCCATTCCTTCCTGCCAGCCAGCTTGCTGCAGCATCTTATACCCAATGTTATCCTCTTTAATCTTATGTTCGGAGTAGTCTGAGAAATCAAACTCATCCAGAGAGGATTCTCCCTTTACATATTTCACCTTGGCAGTAAACTTCTTCAGTTCCTCAGGTGGAAGAAAGTCACCAATGTGATGTTTTCCTTTACCTTTATGTGTAAGCTCTTGAGCCTTATCTGTAAAATAATAATTATGGTGAAAATAGCCACCCGGATACACGTAAAATACAAAATTTAATGTAGCTGACAAAATTACCAGACATCTTTACCCTATACATTTAGTTGACAGTCTGCCAATTTGAAATCAAAATCTTGCTCCCCTGATTTTAACATTTTCTCTCCAATTTTTGTAAAACTCTGAAAACCCTTTCCAAACTATAGTAAAACTTTTGCTACACAAACCCACTAAAAGACTTCAGTTATTTCAAAATGCAAAAAATGACACCCAGTGGAGCAATCTGACTCTTGTTATTTTGCGGAACAATGTGATGGTTGACCGGTTGGCTCAATTGGTTGAGCATCAAACTATTGTAGGATCAAAAACTCCAGCCTAACCAACACTTCTGAAGGATCTTTAAATGACTGAAGAGAAAGTGCAGGGTTTTTTCTAGTTTTTTAAGTAGCAACAGGTTTCTGTAAAGTAGACGTGGGTGTGTAAAGGACCCATCCCTTTATGATGGTGTAGGGGCTTGCACATGGGGCATGGAGTTCTCGGTGTTGTGATCTGTCCTCTGTGGTATATCATGGTTGGGTAGGTAAATGCATGACGATATTACATGTACATGAAGCTACACCAAACTACTCTACAATCCTAGCGTAAAGAAAGAAATGACGATGATATGGAACAAAGTGACTGGATACTGGATGAAATCCTACACGTACTTGAGTGAAAGTTACACCTTATCACAATGATCACAAACCTTCAGTTTTTCTCATTTCTGCTTTCCTCTTCTTGTGTTCCCATGTGCCACCCTCTACATCTTCATCTGAATCATATTCATACTTTGGTTTTTCATTGTTCTGTCTGGCACTTTCCCTTTCAGTTCCTCCCTGACAAGCAGCTCGCTGGGCCAGGATTGTCATGTACATTTGTTGAATCTAAAATGAAATGTGAAGGGCACCCTTGAGACTATACAATAAGTAGCACTCAAATAAAATAATTTAATCAAGCAAAGCTATGATCCTTGCGGTTATGAATGCAATTTTAGCAATTGTGCAGCTAGACACCTGAAAAATTCAGGACTTCAACAGGATTTGAACCTGTGAAAGAAATCAAATGGAGTCTGAGATCTTATCTACCCAAATAAATACATTGTAAAGCATATGGACTACTCATGCCCTGTACGGATCCTGAAAGGTGCAAGTCATACCGCTTCTTTCACATAATATTAGCAGAAATAATGAATTCATATGTCTGTGCAGACCCGGGTTTATCCTACCAAACTGAAGAATGCGCAAGTCATTCCAGTCCATAAGCTGGTGATGAAACTGAACCAGGTAATTATCGGCCTACTTCATTACTCCCTGCCTTCAATAGACTATTTGAAAAGGTCATTTACAAAAGCCTTGTTTCTTTGATTGAAAAGAACAACACCTTGTTTAAGTCGCAATATGCCTTCAGAAAAAGTTGTTCACCTTAACAAGCAATCTTGGACACTGTCAACAAAATACAAAGTAACATGGATGCAGGATTATTTTCATGTGGCGTTTTTATTGATTTAAAAAAGGCCTTCAACACTGTGGACCATACCATATTATTTTCCAACAGAGATGTATCCAGAGGGTGTCATTGCGTCCTGGCGATGCACTCGTTTTTCTTTTGGACGCATAGAATATAGAACAAAGGGTCCAATTGGACGCAAAAAAAAAGCGAACGTTCATGCAAATTACAAAAGCAAGGAAAAACATGCAAATGGCATATTTCACAAGGAAACTGAACATTCCCATTCCTCACTATGCAGAAATATCGACTTCAATAAATTTCAAGGTGAGCTGTTATTTTCGCATTTTTGTAGTCTAATGATTTCATTTTGTCAATGATTATGTCTAGCATGAGGAGTTAAGTTCTTGCGTTTCAATTCCCACATGTTAAGTGACATGATCTGAGCTGTTTTTTGGGAGAGACAATCGGCTACACTTTTGATCTTTCAATGATAATTAAACATTTCAGTCGAAGTTCACTTTGTTGCATGCTTTCCAAGCAAATTTCAAGTATTGCTTTGTTTATCGTGAGTGAAATGACGAGAATCCAACAGTGAAGTATGTTAAATTTTTGTTTTGTGCGACCCTGTTGATGTTGATTCCAGGTGCACATGTGCCATCACATCGGTTCTTGTTTACACGGAACTTGTCTGTTTTGCAAACTTTTTCGGAATTAGTGTTAAAAATAACATGTTTAACATGAACCTTGAATGCATTTAAGTCACGGGCCGACGATAAACTGTGTATCGACCACTTATATTTGTTTACTTTTTTGTTCCCAAATTACACCTCAAGTGTTGTTAAAATAAATGATGCTCTTTTACAGAAAATTGAGATTCAGTTCTGTTTTTTTTTTTTGCTGTGGAGGTCTAGATCATTTATCAACTGGAGCCAACAGTTCCTACAGCATAAGGATTCCTTGAGATGTAATAGATGAATCAACAGGCATAACAGTTTCAAAGAAATTGATCATTATTTTTGATTTAAGAACATATTCGAGGGGAGGGGTAAGACTTTATTTCTGTGCAATTTAGCAATCTGAAAGGGTACTGCAGCAGCAATTAAGAGGCAATAGATCATTGGAATACTAATTATTACATACCTTAATTAACTGGACCCCCAAATTTTTCAAGAAGGGGTCCACAGGACCCCCAAATTTGAAAACCTGGATACATCTCTGATCCAAACTTCTTCATTATGGTACACAGGATGTTTAATGACTGGTTTTAATCATACTTGTCTGACTGGGTACAGACAATTCAAGTTGGTTTTACCATTTCCAACAAAGAAAAAATGTCTTTTGGTGTTCCTCAAGGCTCCGTCTTTACTTTTCTTGATTTATATTAATGATATTTATCGCTCTTCTAACAAATTCAATTTTTACTTATTTGCTGATGATGCAAATCTTCTTTATGCTGACAAACATCTTAAGTTTTTGAAACTGCTGTGAACACCAAACTGGTTAAAGTCTGTGAGTGGCTAAATGCCAACAAATTATTGCTTAATACTGGCAAATCAAACTTTGATGTTTTTCACCCTTATCAATGCAAGGCTAATATTGATGTAGACCTGAAAATTTTTGACAATGATTTGAAGATGACGACCTGTCTCCAGCATAAAAAAGAAGTGAAATATCTCGAGCGGTGTCTTGATTGAGACAGCAATCTTTCTCGGAGATACCACATTGATTATTTCTTATTGAAAATAAGCAAGAGTGTTGGGATCATTGCAAGACTCAGGCAATTTGTCCCCATCTTAACTCTCCAAAGAATTTATCGCTCTCTAATTGGGCCATATGTTTCTCATGGTTTTGAATAAAATCTTTATCTTGCAGAAATGTGGACGTGTAATGATTTACACACACAACACTTTCATGTATTTTTTTACTTTGCTTGAGTAACACGCACATAATTTGCGTGTAAAATGCGCGCAATATGGTGGACTTGCGTGCATGTAATGTAATTCCTGCGGCCAGTACTGCACCTATATCTCGTAAATCAAAAATTATTTTCCATCAGCACAGGCCTTTGCTTTTGAAAACCCACCTCTTGCTGTTCTCTGAGCTGCTTCTGTCTTTCTTCCTCCTCTTTATTACTCATTGGTACACTGTGCTCAATCTCTGCCGCTACAGCAAGGGCTGCTGCAACGGCTGCATCATTGCCGGTGGGTGAAGAAGCTGGTGGACCTGCTTCCCAGCGACTCTTTCTCTTTCTTTTTCTTTCTCCGCTGCAGCTGTTGGCTTCTTTATTTTCACTTTTGATTGCTCCTGCTCCACCAGTCCTTAAACATTTTACAAGGTTCTTGTAGTACTTGTGTTCTTGACTATTCACATCAAACAAGAACCTGAAAATTGGGAAAGAATACAATGCACATGTTTGTTAACCATCATTGGGTATGATATCATATGAAGTATTTATACATTTATGCATTATCTATATTACACCTTTCTCTTCTACTTCTACTACTACTACTACCGGTATAAATAATAATAATAATAATAATAATAATAATAATAATAATAATAATAATAATAATAATAATAATAATAATAATAATAATAATCGATAAAAATTATTATGGTATTGTAACCAAGGTAACTAAGTGGCAACTGTACATTTGTATTAGAATGCCTTCTACATTGTCACAAAAAATGGTCATCATCCCGCCTGTTAACGCTCAGGGATTATCTTGATGTCTCCTAAACATGGAATAAATCTCCCTGTCCAGCAGAAAAAGGAAAACGTTGGTCCATCCTCTACCTAAGAATCTGTGATACATAAGTTTCCTTCCTTCCGTTGGCTAGCATTGTTAAGTTATTACTTCCCTCTTTCGTTTCTTGTGTGTTATGTCACAAGGTGACTTTTGCAGGTTTTTCTTCAAAAACTCATTAATAATTCAGGAAAAACAGCCAATCAGTTGACATCAGGTCATCAATGAAATCTTGTGTTATGAGCTTTAAACCCGATAAAACACTCTTCATAAGAATTCTTGACACAAAGCATACATATAAGGCATGTCACTTGTTTTTCCTGTATGCTTATGTTCTCTTCGCAATTTGAAATTTTGTTTGACTCAGGATGGACATGCTTTTTCAGGGCTAGAAATTAACGAAAAAATCCAGTTGCATTTTGCGATAAGATACGAAAATTTAGTCTCAATTTCACATTTTAGTCGCAGTGGTTTAGCAGAAAAATAGGAGCCCGCAGTACTTGTGTGTAAAGAAACTGCTGAAAATGGCGAATGATCGAAGGAATGGAGCTGTGCACGTAACATCGCAGCTAAATTACTATACAATTACGCTACCTTCAGAGAAAATTCACAGCGAGAAACAAAATAATTTTGTCATTTATTTATTTATTTGTTTATTTTAGCAAAAGTAGCAGCAAAGTGGCAACTGCTAACCCTTTTGTTTTGAAAGAACGAAGGTGACAACAAGTCGCAAATTTGCGACTTCTCCAGATATTTTAGTCGCAAAGGGAAAAATTTAGTCGCAAATGCGACCGTATTGAAGTGTTTGATTTTACTTTCTGATAAGAATGATGGTGTCTGTCTGGTTTAAGGTAAGCAACTTACCCAAAGCTTGGATTGTTGGTACATGTGATGCTCTGCATGGCAGCATGCTCCACCTTGTCTCCACCTCTCACCACTCTGGCTGCCAGTATCTCGATGGTGTCAAGAATGTTCTTGTCCTCTGGTGGGGGAACTTAATTACAGCGCTCATCAGAACACTTTTCTAGCATTTAGCGAGATCAAAATCATACCAAACACAACTGTCTTCATCTTTGTCAAGAATCCTAGGTGAAGTCAGTCAAGAAATCGACAATGGACAAAATGTGTTACAAAGTCCTCATGCTTTTTTCCCCACTTACACTACGATTATCAATTTCATTGCTATCATGCAGATATCAATTGATAGATAGGGTATTCATCGACAGTAATCAGCGTCGGATTGATAAACCATTACGTCGAGTCACTACAGAGAATCACAACCTCAATCATGCTAATTAAACATAAATGAGACCAAAAAATTTCAAATGCCGCAAAAGCAGCATAGGTGTTCCCTCTGCGACAACTCTCTGCTGAGTTCAAGGTAATTTAAATTGAGCTTTTGCGGTGAACTCAAGCTTAAGTTTACTGCAAATTTACCATTTTCTTCGACATCTTCGGCTGCCTCAAAAATGTCCGGTCGGGATGCAACTGGTTTCGCGGGTGTCGTTTTCTTCACTGTCGTCAGCTTCATACTGACAAATGGCCGAGAATCCGAAACATTGCCACACGAACCCACAGCACTAGAATCAACACTGGCTGCAGTCTGTGTGTTTTGTTGCTGCTGCATGGCCTGAAACCGGGCTAGGAAGTTGCCGTCATTTAGAAACATTGCGCCGCCCTTTGAAGCAGTTTGTGAATTCCCTGGACTGGGATGAGATGCAGTTGACTGTTTGTTTTGTTCGGTTCTCTTTTTCTCCGCGATCCGACGAAGAAGTTCTTGTTTTTTGTCCTCAACTAACTTTTGCCGGTCCATCGACGCCATGTTGTGAAGGTGCTACGTATTACCCGTCAGGCAGTGCAGTCCGAAAATAATGTCACAGGAATCCCAGAATGCTTCAAGTGGCCAATACGTATCAAATGTTCGGAAAACGAAGACTGCAGACCGGGGGTAAAATGCAGACTGAGGTTATAATTTAACTGTTTAAAAAGCCCAAACCCATTAGAAATGCTAAGAGTTAAGCCTAACTATTGTTTTAGGCCTAATTAGGCCTAAGGTTAGCATTTCTAAGGGGTTTGGGCTTTTTCAACAGTTACGTTATAACCTCAGTCTGCATTTCACCCCTGGTCTGCAGTCTGCGTTTTACACTGACCGGTTCGGAATAATAATAATAATAAATAATAATAATTACAAAATTTATATAGCGCTAAATTTAAATAAATATCCTAAAGCGCTTTACAATAGTATAGATAAAAAAATGTCCTATAGATAATAAGCCGAAATCAATTAATATAAAAACGTAAAATAAATAAGTGGAAGTGAAATAATAATAATAATAATAAAAAATAAAAATATTAAATCAATCTAATAAAAAAATGTATAAAAATTCTTAATTGATCATTATGTCCATAAAATTAATCAAGTCCATACGCTAATTTAATATATAATTGAATAACAAAGCTGAGCTAGATTTTCTACTTTATCTCTTTAAAGTGGTCTCTGCAGTGCTTGGCGCGTCCATCGTGCATTCATCACAGTTTTCAGCCTCTTCCCAAAAACCAGACTTTGTAGTCTGTAGTAGGGTAACAGCCTAACAGCACTGTAACAGGGCAAAAAAGCAATCGGCGAGGCAATTTTTCATTTCGTAAACAAGTGATGCCATTTGGACGAGACTTGGAACAATTTTCAGTGCTAAGTTTGTCGTTTGCAAATGAGGAAAAAATACTTAATCTAGGAAGATTAGCAGCGTATGTCACTTAAAATTAAGAAAAAAAAAACTGAGAAAAAACCTTAGAAAAATTAGGAAAAAAAATTAGAAAAAGTCAAGATCCACATTTTCCCTTGCAAAAGTTGATCGAACGATGTCGAACTCGGTTCAATGGCTTAAGACCAAATGCGCTTAACCTCTACACTCCCGAAACAGCGGCTTCAAGATGGCAATTCTAAAGTATTTAAATGAAGCTAATCTTAACAATTTAACTAACTGAATAAAAAGACTTGGTTACTTCGAGGGGCATCGACCGTCAAAAATGACATCGCTTGTTTACGAAAGGGAAATTAGCATCAGTGAGCGAAGAAACGGGCAGGTACAAAGCACAGGTCACAAGTCACAGGTCATTGTTTTACGATACAGAAAAAACCCTAAGTGTTTACCCCCTAAAAACTTTTGTTTAGGCCCAAGGTTAGCTTTAATGAATGTTTAGGATTCTTTACGTATTGGTAAAACATTGACCTGTGACTTGTGACCTGTGCTTTGTATCTGCCGGCGAAGAAACCGAAGAGGTTGACTACTCGGCTCGATTCGTTTTCCCGCTGTTTTCTCTTTTCGCCCCATTCCCTAGGGACCTCGCTAGACTGCTCGCAAAACTCGGTTGTTTGAACGGGGTTCAGCGATATTACGCGTATCCGTGATTTGACCAAGATCGATTTACAGAATTTAGCGATATTAGAGTGGATTGAAGGAGGTAAGGGCAGTAGATGAGGGTTTACTTTGTGGGAGGTTAAGCGTTTAGCGCAGGTGAAGGTTATGTACGCGCTTTTAATAAAACGCACAAAAGTACACAAATTTGCGATGGCTATTAATCAGTTTGACTTTTTTTTTCCGAACATAGCAGTTTCATATTGTTTTTCAATGGTTTTTTCATTGTTCCTAACTAGGGATCTGTAGGCAAGAAACTATCCACAAAGCCATTGGACACTGGCCATGACTTTCCAACAACGGAGTTTCCATGCTAAAAAGCTAATATCACCGAGGGTGTTCAACTCCCATACTAAGGGATATTTATTCTACAAGAAATATAGCTATTTTTAGAAGAAATTAAGCGAATATTCTCTAGGATTGTAACTCGGCTAATTATGGACGTGTTAACGATTGGCGGGAGAGGCCTAGAGTGGGAAAATAAATCTAAAAATAATTCGGTCTGTGAGAAGCCTGCCACACTTAAGCAATAGAGGACGTTTTCCGTGTTTCCATAGCCTCATCTAAACATGAGGGGGAGTTGGGAGAATTCGAGACAGTTATGCAAACACGAGACGCAGTCGAGGGTTTGCATAACTGTCGAGAATTCTCTCAACTCCCCCGAGCTTTTAGATGAGGCTATGAAAACACGGAAAAAAGTCCTCTGTTGCTTTTATCAAATATTTGTAAAAGATGGTTTGACAAATGAAGGAAAATGCTGGTTCTTTTACTTCTAGATTGAAACAGATTTTCTTGATACACGCTCATATTTCCTACCAGCCAATCAAAACGCGCGTCTGCCAACACATAACTAATCAAAATTCGTGTGATGTCACGGCCGTGTTTCCATAATTGTTTCCATACTCTCATCTAAACACAACTATTGACCAATGAGAATGCGCATACTATCCTCATTCTTTATAAAAGT
>OX421448.1:55916221-55933721 GCA_949126865.1 Montipora capitata
AATGCTTTTTTTAGCACGACAACTTACTTACGACATCCGTAAAAGGAAATTGCGGGTACAATCGTAATTTCCTAAAGGCGACACGACGGATTTCCTTCATGTCAATTCCGATAGACAAGGAAAAGACAAAAACCGCACCCATTTTTACTTTTATTCCCTATAATGGCGAATTACTCTCGTGCAACTCACCTATCAACTGAACAAACTTCGCAATCCTTGCACCGAGAATGCCTTGCTCTCCTCCAAGTCTCTCTCGGTTTCTCGCTATGCGGTGCGCTGTAACTGAAGCTGCAAGAACTGCCCAGCTTGACAGGTGATTAGGGTGTGCGTGCACCGCCTTCTGGGAAGCTATGAGACCTGAGCGCGTTCTGCTTGAAGCACCGATCCGGGCCATTTTGTTGTCATGGTTACGCAAGGCTCCTGAGCCCACAATACCAGCGGGGTGGATTGCGGGATTGTGCTGGAAGAGATTGGTGCTAAGGTTTGACAACATCACTCACAAGTGATTGGAGGCCCCAATGAGATAGAAAAGAAGGAAATGTTTCCTCAGAAATGTCCTGGCCGCCACTTCTTTCCTTAAAAACCACCAATATGGCCTACGTGTGCTGCCATGTTAAAACCATCAATACATTTGGGTCCTGCTAAAACGACGATTAGTGCAAATTGCAGCATTAAGAGCAAATTCCAACAGCTTTCGCCGCGTTCTCCTTATCTCAAACCAAAGGGAGATTTTTCTAACGAAAACAAATTACAGTTCACTGACTAACGTAGTCAGCGGACATGTTTCTTTAACCGAAAAAAGAAAACGTTTTCAAAAATTGGCTTCATACAACATACAAAGGCTATAGAGATTGAGATGTGGAAGCACAGGTCTCAAAGACTCCCAATCGATTGTTCTAAGGAACTGAACAATGATGAACTATAACAACAAAGCCAATCATAATTTAAACACAAATCTGCGAAATAAATAAACGCAAAACGATAAACGAACCTCAACAGAGTGGCTCCCACCAAGTCTTGCGGAAGATTCCGAGCAGCAAGCCGCAGCCTGAAAAAAATAAATCAAAAAAGAGAATATCAAAACACGTCTTTAGAACTTTCTTTCATGCTTGACATCACTATTGAAAAACAAAGCGAATTAACTGCGATATATGTAATAAAGTTCCCTTTCCTAGACCTAACGCTGAATGCAAAAACCTCTGTTTTAAATGTTAACAAGCCTTTCTAGCCTCGCTACGACGATCAAATTTCAAAATAATTTTTGTTTTTTTGTGAAGGTAGTAGGTCTAATTAACATAAAGACAAAAGAATGTAAAGGAGATTGCCATTTATGAAAGTGGTCCATGAACTGCATCATTCGAGAGAAACGTTTGATGATTTTGTTTTTTCCACCAACCCATAGAACAGCAATTTTAGGGTTTTTTTTACAAAACTAAAGTAGATATCCAGATCAATGGAGCATCACGAGTACAGTACCAAGAGTGAATAACTTGCATTATTTTTATGTCAAGTATTCCTCAAAACGTACTGCATTACGTGTTGGAGAAACAAGCAGATTGTATCCAGTGTATAAGAGAGATTAGGCACGCGAAATTTTTGAGGCACTGACGGAAATCGGAAGTGAACATTTCGCATGACATAACAGTGGTCTCCCCCAATCTCCACCCCAGAGGCCAGTTGTTCGAAAGGCGATTAACGCTAATCCCAGATTAAAAATTAACCAAGGAGTTTATTTCTCTACTCCCAAATGCTTTTCACCGCTGATATTTGGCAAAGCTTTACATTAGAAGAAGTCAATCTTGAAAAACAAAAATAAGCAAAAGAAACTTTCACCAAAAAATTGAAAATATAAAACAAAAGTTTACGCTAATCCTGGATTAAGTTAATCGCCTTTCGAACAACTGGGCCCAGAGGCCAGTTGTTCGAAAGGCGATTAACGCTAATCCCAGATTAAAAATTAACCAAGGAGTTTATTTCTCTACTCCCAAATGCTTTTCACCGCTGATATTTGGCAAAGCTTTACATTAGAAGAAGTCAATCTTGAAAAACAAAAATAAGCAAAAGAAACTTTCACCAAAAAATTGAAAATATAAAACAAAAGTTTACGCTAATCCTGGATTAAGTTAATCGCCTTTCGAACAACTGGGCCCAGAGCTCTTCTCTTGACTGAGGGAGAAAAGAGCTCTGGGGATCCCTCAAATAAAGTGTCTTCTCATTGGTTTTCGTGAAGAACAATCAAAAGTGTCTCTGATTGGTGCATTCATGCTAGAACGAGGAGTGAGCAGGCGCTGCAAGGTTCAAATAGCAAATTTTTGGTTATGAGAACCCTACGGCGCATATTCTCCTGCATAGAGTTTCCCAGGGCCTTGGGTCGATGCGAGGCTCTGGTGACGAGAATGTGGGGTCTCCCCCAGATTTTGAAACTAATCTTTTCTACTAAACAATACAAATGTAGCAGTGTGAAGATCAATCTCGTCACCAGGGTCCACTTTTCTTCTGGTCAGCACTAAGAACACGGGCTCTGGCCACTTCCAACTTATGCGCAGGCGTAGTGAAGGTCCATTTTTGTAACAGTTGGAAGTTGGCAATGACTGTTGTTTCAAATTTCTGAGCGTGCGTAGAGGAGCCGGAAGTCCGTGATTTGCGGGACTTCCTGCCTTGGAAGTGGCCAGAGTCCGTGTTCTTGTTGCTGATGAAAAGAAAAGCGGAGTCTGGGGACGAGATTGTGTGCAGACAAGTTAAATAGGAAAACAGGTCACTTCCAGTTGCCGTCCGAGCCTCAAACACGTCCCGTGCCTAAGCTCCCTAATTGTAGCGGACGCGACCTCAGTTTTACTCAGCACCGTCATAAAACCTTTCATTTCAGAGGGCCTTTAGAGGATGCCCATGTAATGTTTTAGAGCTAAGCGTCTATGCTTTTTTCCATACAAAATTCAAAACGCGCATTTTCAGGCGAAAATTTTTGGCGACCACAATTTGACATCTGGCGACTGAAATCTTTTATCTAGTCGCCAGTTGGCGCCCATATAAAAAAGATAATCTCGGACCCTGGCATGACTCCGTTCTTCGGTGTTTTTAAAGCAAAAGAATGCTGGGTAGAGTACCGTTTCTCCGGTTTACGACTCGGAGACAGAAGCTTGATGAAAACCAAACTAATTCATCGTATACCTCGAGTTCGTCAGGGCAGGCTTGCAAGAGATAGGATGCCAACTGACTCCACAATACACTGCTACCAGGATTTCTGCAAAGGAAGCCAGAAATGAATGTATTTTTAAGATATCACATAATCATTGCATTTATCTATTTATCTGTATTATTTGGACGTCCAGGTGAAGAATTTTGTGTGCGACTGACGTTTCGACAATATTTAATAGCATAAATCGCCTTATGCGCCATTTTTTTGTTCTATAACCACATTTTGACGTCATCTGTGATAGAAATGAACAAACAAAGGGCAACATGCATGGGAGACTAACAACAACATGGAATTTATTTGTTAAATACTTACCGGTGAATTGCTTTCATGATATGACTTCGTCCGAGTTTCTGATTTCCCTGGAACAGTAAAATTATAAATGGCGCATAAAGATGAAACGTGCACTATGACTAAGGGTGCAATTCTTGTCCTGCTTTTTTTAATTGAAAGTTTTCGAAAAGGTTTTAAAAATGACCATTTTGGACTGCATTCTCATTTAGCAGCCTTGCCTTTCAAAAGGAAAACGAATCAAACATTTATAGAGCCCGGAACTAGTCTACATGCCATGCGCTGAAACGAGCTGAAAAATTACTACGTCCGAAAGTGAATAACGTAACTGGTGTTCAACTCTCAATACCTGAAGAGCGTAGAAACGAGAATACAGATAACAAATGTGTCCATTCAGGACTTCGCTTCCTGAAAGAAAAAGAATACAAAAAACTGAAATCACAGGGACTACTCAAAAACTCTATGTGAACACCACGTTCGCATGGACACGTGAACAGGCCCTAGTTGTTGTAGGGGTGGGTAGCAGTTCCCGCGGGAAAAATTGGCCTTACCTTAGTGTAGAAAAATAGATTTGAACAAAAATTGCGTAAAAAAGTGCAGTAACCTTAATACGAAGCCAAAATAAGATGGCTCACAAAAATGGTTAATAAAAATGGTTTGAACCAAGGAAGGACATATCCTCATGAAATTGGACCTTTCGGTTGAGTGTAGTCCTGAGAAGGACTGTCGTAGGCGACTGTCGATTGTAGAAATACTTTGGCCTGACCAATCAGTTCACAATCCAGAGCCACGGTATTTATATTATCGACTGACTACACACTAACAAATGCTGCAGCAACTTCGGTCTAGATAAGAAGTGTAGTGTAGATAAGAAGTGTCCTTTTGAGACAAGACCCTGTAACAAATAGAGACCTAGCAAATCACCCAATCATGTCACAAGCAAGATACCACTTTTGTGGGAGACCACTTTGGGTATTGACATCAGGTCACCTTAAGTTACTGATGGTTGCCTTATATTGTATCTATTATACCACTTACCGTTATTTGCTCTCATCAGTTCGCCAAGTGCGGCTCCAGCTAGTGTAGCGTCACCATTAACCAGACCGAGAGTGCATAGCGCCATAAGCCCCTGATTGCAAGCAGGCTTTAATTGTGAACTGAAAGCCAATAACAGCGGACAGAATTGTTCCCAATAATATTTCTACGAACGTTACACGTAGATCGTAAGGCTAGGTGTGAAAGCGAAGCGAGTTCGTGTTATTTCCCGTAAGAAGAGACCTATGGAATGTATATATATATATATGAAAGCCAAATATTGAAACTGTAAGTATGGAACGAAAGAACAGCGCAATTAATTAAAATATTTGACATTGCAAAGAAGCCTACAAAAACAACAACACAAGGCTTGACCAGGGCTCGAACCCACAACTATGACCGCTGAACCGCGCCGACATGGCTTCGAGTCAAGGTAGATTTTAGTGCATTTGAATAAAAGAAACTCAACTAAAATCAATCTGTGTTGTCGCATCTTTTAGCGAACCTCTTAAAAAGCATCGCTTTGGCTGCATCTTTGTCATTCAATGCATATCCCAGCATGCCAAGTGCTGTTATAACACATGACCTGTCAGTATCGGTCTCAGCCAATTGAAATGCTTGTTCATAGGCTGCAATGCAAAATAAAAAGAATATTAGATGTAAAAGGAACCCCCTTGACATCGGAAGTGCATCAAACCATCAACATAGTCCTTTCATTATGTAAATGTCTCCAATTTTGCAATTTTTTTTCAACAAGACGTAGCAAACTTGGAAGTTTAAATCAGTGAGAGGAACGGGTCGACTTCTAATGATGTCACAAGCTGCTTTACAATGCTAATTTTCTTTGACAAAAAGAATTACAACAGTTTGTGATGAGAAAGAACTGCTCATTTCATGATGAAAAAATCTCCAGGGGTGAACGATAGAAAATCAAAGCTACAGTTGGCGAGATTAATTCCAAGTTAAAGGTGAAAAATACTTCGGGTTAGGTGCACTGTAATAAGAACACATGGCTACAGAGGGAATGGAGGTGGCCTTTCTTATGGTATATCTTGGCCGAATTTATATTGGAGACGAATAACTCGTCTAAAACGAATACTTCGTCTCCAATTCGCACGTTTGTCGAATCAGCTGAAGACAAATTTTGGTCCCTAATTCGTCTAAACACCGGATTTATATCGACCATATCTAGCATAAATTCGGCCATTAGCCAATATAAAAAATACCATAATACTCTTTGTTTGTCCCTCCAAAATTTTGCATGAGCATTGTTTTTATTTTCTCTTGGGATTTACAATGGTCCCAAGAGAAACTGGAGACAATGCTTATTTAGAACTTTGGAGGGGCAAACAAAGAGTATTATGGTATTTTTGATATAGGACTTTTTCAACCAACCTCTAGGGACACCAATAACAATAGAAAAATGTACGATTTCTGGTGGACGCACAAAAGAAGCCAATGAGAGATCTTTTGTTTTCGTCCACCAAGCATGGCGGCGATGACGTCACGTGAAAACCTCCTATTGGCTATTTTGTTGAGAGATTTTGTTGAGAGATTTAATGCTCGAAGAACGAAATTAGGTTCTTCTTTGTCCTTGACGTTCGTAAGAAACTGCCGTGCGGTCGTGATAGGCCTGTGAGCAACTCCGATGTTGAAGGCTTTTAAATGCGTGCGATGTTTTCTGGGGTTCCCTGTTTATGTTGTCACCTTGATAGCTTTCTTTTAACTGGCTAGCCATGAACAATGACAGCGCGAGACCGCACACATCATGGAACTCTTTCAGCGGTTTCACAGCCTGATACCTTGCAACTGATTCCTTGTAGCGGCCCAACGAACTAAAACCAGATGATCATTATTAAAGAATTACTGCGTGAGAAAGAGACTACAGTTATCGTTGCTTAAGGTCCTTATGAAAGTTTCAGCGACTAAAATGATAGATAAATAGGTAAAGATATTATTGTCCCCTTGCGCTGGCACGAAAACTGCACAAAAATACTTGTTTTCTGGTCGTATGGTCCAGAGTTCTGACTTTTTAAAATCCCTTTTTCTTTCGGTAGCGATTTTCCAGGCTGCCCATGCGCAAGTCGATTTCATATGCCGACTGTAATTTATATCCCTAATTATATCAACCTACTTTAACCTTTTTTGCTAATATACTTGTCTTTTTCGCTTCGAACTCGCTACGTGCGGGCGCAGATTTTTTCATATGCGGAGAAAAACAATTCCCTTTTAGAATCGCATTGAGACAATTCGCTGAAAAAGTGAGCGCAGGCGTTAAATAAGTTGGTAACGGCGCCCGATGGATCTTTCGGCATTATTCGTGCCTGCAAACACTTCGCGCAGCGGAATCGCGAATACAAGAACCTCTGCTGAGGAAAGATCTTGTGTGCTGCTTTGTGCACATGCTAAGGCCGTTTGTGTAAAACAGCTCTTACGACTAGAGTACATAAAGGACGAAATCATAAGCAAAAGCAAGATACACAAACACGGTACTGTCTCCATCGTTATCATCTTTTTCTGGGACAAAACACACAGAGTACAACTCATTGAGTCTGCGTAAGTTCATAGTGCATGAAAACAGCGTTATCTACGGGGGAAAAAAGTCGACTACGTACATTGGCACGGTTGCTTAGGAACTTAGGTACCTAAGGTTACTAAGGAAAATTGGCCTATCACAGCGCGAAAACGCGCCCACAAATCGTGCTGAAAAAGAACATCTAACTTAGAAGCAGCTTACCAAAGCACTCTCGCGTGATTTATCATCACGGCATTTAAATGCCTTTGTTTATCCTCACTTCCACTTCCCTGAAGTAATGTTATTGCCCTGCGACAAGAAATATAAACGCCAACTGGATCATTGATATCAACAGTGCAACGCAAGATGGGCACTGAAATTTGAGTTTGGTGAGGCTCCAGCACTTGGCTAAGTAGCCTGACTTCTGGCTGTTAATCATGGAGCACATGGGGATAACGATAGCACTTCAAATAACACTCTAATAGACACCTTTTTTGAGATATAAATATAGTATCTGTTATTGGACAGCCCTTGACTCCGTGAGCAAGGCAAAGGTTTCCACCAGCGACCCGAACATAAGAATAATAAGCAACACAAAAACTCCGTAGCGAGCTCAAGAAGCTAATTAACAACAAGTTTATAAGTGTGAGAATGATGTTGTTTGAGCTTATGTTTTTGCCGCTAGTAAAAACACCCCACTTAACATTTCACACAAATCACAAACCTTTCAAAGGCCTTTTCTGCTTGCAAGAATAGTCTCTGGTTCTCCAGTATCAGCCCATACATGTTAAAGGCACCAGCGTTGTTTCTTATACAATCTGCAAGTCGTAAAAAGACACGGTTAAGCTAAAGTCTAAAGGGCTATGATCACCAAGATGAAGACAAGTCAAATTCCTTCCCAACAATGAGCATAATTTTTAATGAATTGATTTGCCATAATTTTCTATGCGTGGAAAAAAAAAATTAAAAACAAACTCGCCGCGTTTTTTACGACCTGATCATGAACGTATTTAAAACCTCTAATTAAACCAGTTGAACGGAAGCACGACTCGAAACAAGGAAAAGATGATTTAATTTCGGGTAAAAATCTTGAATTGAATGAGAAAGTTGTCAAATAATTAAGCTTGCAAGTTGTAGATAAGGATCAAGTATATTTAAGGTAAACGTAAAGGTCCTTATTTTTACGAGGGTAGCACGTGACACAACCTGGATCCCAGGGCTTTTCTCCGCCAAGGAGAGGGTGGGCCTGGAAACGAGGTTGCACGTGACAGTCAACTAGAGTAAACTGATAAACTTGTGGCCCTCGGTGCGCACCTTTTACGCTCCTTCCTCCGTCAATGCTCCGTTTTACGGGTATTCAAAGCTAAAGCTACATGGATCACAGGGAAGTCGAAACAGACGTCGATCGAACTGGCGACCCTCCAGCTCCGAAGGCCGCGTACTAACCGACTGAGCTATGCTCCAGTACGATGAACAAATGAACTGAACTTTTCCAACTTGGTATATTTACGTTCACATTGTAACCAGGCTGACAATTACAATATTTGAAGCTACTCTGGTTTGAAGAAGATGTAAAGTAGTTGGAAGAGACCTTTCGAACTAACGAGCTAATCGTTGAGTCGAATGGTCTCACCTGTGTATTTACTGAGGGCAGTTGCAGACTGCAGCACGGCTTTGCGGCACTCCGGATGAAGATGAGAGAGAGTGGGAACTGGTTGCCCCTTCAGTATCACGTGATTCTCGGAAGGCTTGTCCGGGAGGAGGCTGGAACAAACCCAGTGCGCATAACCGATATTTCCCTCGCTCTAAAAGATGAGAAAAAGAACCGTTGCAACAATCAGCACGATTTGTAGATTCGTCTTAAACCTATAGCAGCTGAACGGGAATTAAACATCCTGGAGGGAGCCCACTTTAGTGGCTGTCGGTAAAATGCGATAGTGCCCCAAACACTAAGTTACAATGCTTTTTTTTTTGCCTCAAACGGGCCAATCATCGCTCGAGAGGCAGAGACACTCGCAGTCCCCAAAAGAAGAGCTTACGGCAAGGCTAAACAATGCCCCTTGAAGTCAAAGGCAGATTTAACTAGGCGATGTTTCTTACGTGAGATCCCAGCTCTGTCGTGTGTCGAAACAAGTCCATGGCTTCCTCACTTCCTATAATCTCAGCAATGGTGGCCTGTAAATGTCAACGAAGAAAACTCCATCTCATACAAGTTACGATGACCACGCGAATTGTTGGTTGGTTTCTGAATGGCGCAGAACCTCACTAACCAAACAAGCTTCATGATTGGCTGAGAGTTTGCATTGCGTTTACGTAAAACGACAAACGGGAAACGGCAGGCTTTAGCTTATCAAAACAGCGTGAAGTGCCGGAAATGTTCTTTGTCTAACATATCTCTCTTTCTTTTAAGAAAATACTTGACAATCTGTAGATATCTGGCAAAAAATGAGCTAAAATCAAACACGTTTCTTTCAGTTTTGGCATGCAACACGAAAATTTCAGCATGACTTTTGCGGTTTGCCGTAAATCTATAATAACGAACAAATCCAGAAAACTACAGATTTTGCCAAAAGCAAGAGGGGGACAAGCAAAAGGACTGCAAATGATGCAAGTAGCAATGAGAAGTTCAGTTTGTGTTAATCAGGGTTTTTTTGGAAAGCTTTTTGTAGTAGAATACTGTATCTCGTTGAGATTGCTTCGGAATTCGGGATGGGTACATTTGCCAGTTGGAGAGCTCTGAGGATCTAGCGAACGATGTTTTAATACTGAGCCACAGGTGACTCGTGCGACCTAGTAACAAACTACATATCTCTATCTTAATCAAATAATTATTTCGTCTTTGCCATCGCTGCTGGTCATGTCAGTGAAGTATGTGGACGGGCATTTTTTATATCTACTTACTCGGCTGCGAGCAGGCTCAATTGTTTCGGGTATCGAGCGAGTATTTTGGCGGCGGAGCCTCTTGCGTGCTAGAAGAATGGGGCCATTCTTCTCGCACGCTGGTGGCTCTGCTGGCCAAATCCTCGCACGATACCCAAAGCAAATGAACCTACTTACAAGAAATTTTTCGCTTCACAGTGGGCTCACGTGACAATAGACCTTCTTACAGTTATGTGTTTAGTTACCTGGCCTTTAAATGAGAGTGAGGCTAGAGTTGACCTTGCTATGATACAGACCTCTTTGCTTTTCTTATGTTAACGAAGTTGTTCTCCTGCTAATTCGTTGGAATTTACATTAAAAAAAAAAACAGTGAGGTTTCTATCAAACAATGTCAACTCTAGCGTCACTTTTCATTCATAGGCAAGGTAACTAACGACACAACTGTATAATGGTCTATTGTCTCACTAT
Source organism: Montipora capitata (assembly GCA_949126865.1). Lineage (NCBI taxonomy): Eukaryota > Metazoa > Cnidaria > Anthozoa > Scleractinia > Acroporidae > Montipora > Montipora capitata. Next base: position 55,926,604 of record OX421448.1, read on the forward strand.
ACCGATTCGCCCGATGACTGAAATTGTCGAGACGTCGCAGTGGTAAAGCATCCCAGTCATCAGCAACAAAATTACCTTTATTCGTTTTACCGGGTTGCGCATCTCCTTCACGGCTCTCTATCTTTATGAATAACAAGTACCTGTCCGATCCAAGCTGCAGCGTACGATGGATCCAGCGCTTGAGAATTCTTAAAGGCCTCATGAGCAAGCTAAAGTAGGAAATGATACAATAACAGATTAGGCTTGAATTAACTTAACCTTGAGGCAAGCTCTTCAGGGGCGGAACCAGGATTTTGCTTAGGAGGGAGTGCACCATGACTAAGGAATGACGTAGCTGACTGTTGACGTTTCTTTTTTTTTGCAGAATACCAGTTGTATTAGAACGCCGCAGGTCATGAGGACAAAGGAAGGGGGGGGGGGGGGTGCGCGCATCCCCTACACCCTCCCTCTAGATCCACCCCTGCTCTTCATTCGGTAAAGCAGCAACTCTTATTGGTAAAGCAGCAACTCTTATTGGTATTGCAGCAAATTGTACTGCGTTTAAGCTTTTTCCATGCACCTAGGAGTGACACTAATAGATTTTACACTGTCTATCGCTCGACGAGCTTACTCGTCAATGGAAGCAGGTTAAGGAATGAAATAGTAACAACATCTACGTCCACTCATGCCCTCCTTAAACCTTCCCCTCCTAGTTCACAGGCCACCCACTTTTAATAATCTGAAAGAAACGATTCAAACTTAACAGAAACATGATTAAGAACCCCAATTGGAAGGAGGCAACCAGTTGGCTATTTACAAAGCGTGGTAGAGTTGAATCCGGGACAACCGGGAAAGAAATCCAAACCAGGGGCCCGTTTTCCGAAAGTCCCGAAAACTTTTCGGGCCCGAAAAGCCATTTGTGATCCTGTCAACTGCTTGTTCAAGAAAGCCGATCTTTTAACATAAGGAAGGGTTACGTTTTTGCAAACGCTGGCCGAGTAGCACTTATATTTGAACAGACTTAACTAATTGGAGTGTAATGTAAACTGCTAGTTTTCTACCCCATATGAACCATGTGAGCGTTAGCCTTACTAATGGAAATGGGCCCACATAAGGACAGAGAAAAACTCGGAAAAAAACTCTGAAAATCATTTCCCACCCTGGTCAGAGTTTTTCTCTGTCCTTATGTGGGCCCATTTCCATTAGTAGGGCCAACGCTCACATGGTTCATATGGGGTAGAAAACTTGCACTTCACATTACACTCCAATCAGCCGATCTTTTAACATGTTTTCAAGGTAACAAAAAGCAAACTGACTGTGAAGTTTGACGACTTAAATCCTTTCCATTCTTGAGATACCGAGGGAATTGTGACACCCGAAAACGGCCCGTAAAGTTTCGGGACTTTCGAGAAAAGGGCCCCAGAGGTTAGAACGGGATTTGAATCCGGAGCAACCGCATGCAAACCCAACGCCCTAACCACTGCACCACACCACGTAACAAACCTATCGCATTTTACCTAAAACGAGCTACCATACAGCTATCAGGCCAAAGGGTATTCTGCAAATGCAAGAAATTGGTCACACCTTAGAAAACGGAACATTTTATGATTACCTCTATTTTTCCATGCTTCAAGTAAAGTACTCCGAGATTTGTCCACGCAATAACATTCTGCCAATACAAACAAAGGTTATGGAAAAACTAAGACGCTGGAGAAAAGGCAGGAATAAAACCAAGCAAAAGAAATGCAAGTCCGAGTTCGAAACTACGACCAAAGGAACAGATATGGAGCGAAAATCGGCGTTATTATTATTATTATTATTATTATTATTTTTTTTTTTTTTTTGGAAGAAGCTTAATTAAATGGAACCTCTTTGAATTCACCTCGCGTTATTGCAGAAACATGCAAATCGAATGCTGGTGTGCAACTGCAAGGTGCAACTAAAGATTTAAACTTCCTTCGTGCAACTAAACATGAAAACACTGCTTTGCCCATTTCATGACGGCGGTGCTTCAACTGCTGGCTAACATCGTGGCCAGATTTTTCTGAAAGGCGCAGACATGCTTAGCTGCTGCGAGCACAGGCCACATCAAAGCCTCCACACAAATGCAGGCTGTTCCCGCAAAAACTTAGTTCTGATCGGCTTAAACACATTGCACCGCATTTTCGACCAATCATAGGTTAATACAAAGCCACACATGACATAATCGCCCGCGTTTTCCCAGCGTCGATTGCATGATCAACTCATCCAATTGTCGGCTATGTTGAGTTTGCCTTAACTAATTATTTGGGAGCAGACTGAATTCATTAGTTTAAATAGGGTGAGGCTAAGTCGCGTGGGTGGGTGGGTCGTGGGTCGTGTTTGTTTGAAGATACAAAAAAATATATATATTAGCTCCATCAGTGCTCGGTCCAAATTTGTCTTAGGTTTTAGGTCTTGTCTGTTTCGAGAATTTCCAGTCGTTGATTTTAAAAAGGGTTAGGGTTAGGGACCCACGACCAACGAACACACGACCCACCCACCCACGCCAATTCGACACTCGTTTAAATAATGTGAAAAATAGTACATACGTTAGGCTCTGTTTTAATGGACATAATGAAACAATGTTGACTGAGCTCAGGATTCTTAATTTCTAAATGAAACAAAAAAGCGATACGTTAGCTTAAGCAAATGACAAAGAAACATGATGACAAATCGGTTATCAAAAAAGAAAATCACCTACGGTTTTCCCAAGAAAAAAAAAGTTAACTGAACCATACGCAGATTATATTTGAGCAAAGTAGTTGCTGTTTATTTTCAAATTTGAAGAGCTGCAGCAACGGGGATCGGATTATTGTCAGATTGCTGCGAAAGTCTGTAATGGCTTAGTGCGCGTGTAAGCCTGGGGAATATTTTCACAATTCTGTGCTGGCCAAATCGTTTGAACAGAGTTCGGAACAGTGTCGACATTTCGCGAAAAGACCTAGATGATGATGCACCAATTGTCGACGAGAGCACGAGGGAAAGCCGCTCGACTCGGAAAGATGTGGAAGAGGACTTGCCACGTGAAAAATCAAAAATCCTAAGAAGTGGTAATGGACATCGGAAGCGGTGGAGATACTCCTGAAGTACATTACAGAATTCAAAACCAAGTGCGAGTTTGACGGCGTGGACTTCGAGGCCGATCTATCCACAATGTATGCAGAAATACGCTGATGCATGGCGGTGGGTTTTCCCGAAGATTTTTGCCCTGAAATTGTTAAGGTGCAGCGAGGAATATGAATTTTACCAAAAAGAGCCAGTTGTCTCTCTCGGCGCCAAATTCAATAACCGCGATAGCCCTAGGGACAAGACTTTGCTTGTAAAGGGGGCTATCTTTCGCCCCTTATAGAAGGGTGACCCTCTTAGGAGGGTCACCCTTTCTCCATGTAAACAGGCCCTTAGTCGCCGTGATCCTTGAATGTCCAAGCTGAAGCTGTCTACTGACCTTCTGAGGCGGCAACCACTCCTATGCTGTTCCACAACTTGTGACTGGAAGGCTGTAATGAAAGACCCTTCTTCAGTGCCTAAAGAGATCAATTTCAGCTGAGTAATGGGTCAATACTCACGAATTGAAATGTGACGTCGGTAACGTACAGAATAGAAATGGGATGATAAAGAGTGTCAACGCCGATCACAAAGTATGGACTACCTGAAGAGATCTACGGGCCATCTTCTTTTTGTCTTCTCCATCAAGAATCTGTAAAAAAAAAAAACAAGGCCTTGATTCAGTGAAAGTTTATTAGCTGGAGTGAACCTATACTCCAACCAAAAATAACTTTGAAGTACACGAAAAAAATGCTCAAAAGCAAATTGGTTTGGAATGTTTTCAAAGAAAGCGCTTACATCGGAAACAAATGGGAATCAGAATCTGTATAACAATGACGTATTTTGGTTGTCCTATTGTTATTTTACAACAGTTCTCTGAGTCAGATCAATGGAGCGACCGTTATTATTCAAGATGGCGGTGCCTTGGAAATAAACACACCTCTCTGGCGGTGCCTTGGAAATAAACACACCTCTCTTCGCAAAGAATTGTTCCGTAAAACAAAAACCTTTAACCTCCATGTCGCCGTAGTTCTTTTCAATAAAACGAGCACGAAACGCTAAAATGTGACAAGATATTAGAGGACAAATACCTCACGCCATTTTTCCCCAACCACATCAGTGATATTATAAATACAATGCTGCCAAATGGATGCATTTCTCAAGCATTTACCTTAGCTTGCTGAAAGGAGTTGAATCCCAGATCTCCCCAAAGAGTTCCACATTCTGGTTGCAATTTTAAAGCCCTTCCATAAGCGCTGTGATTAAAAGAATAATGAGATCAAATTCACTACTCTGTGACTGTCGAATGACTTGAAAGCCTGAAGGAGTTAATCAACGAAACATCGTTGCATGAATAACCTTGATCCCAAAGCTAGAAACTCCTTCTTGTGCTGAAACTCTAGGGGCTCACCCGGAACATACTTCCTTAAGTTGTCTGGAATCTTCCCTCTGCAAATAACAAAGATTTTAAATTACATATGCGCATACCGTGCTGTTTCTTTTTTGCCTTTTAGCAAACGCCATTTCCTCGCAATCTGCTACAATTTTCCCATTTTCTATAAAGGTTTTTGTTAAAGCTGAGTTGTGATGTCACAACAGCTAAGGAGACGGTTCCTTTCAAACACGAAGGAAGAGAAAATGGCTCTCATTTTTCCTCCCTTCAGAAAAAAAAGACCCTGAATGACAGGAACTGCGAGGCTGGATAACTGTATCCGATGGATAAGACACTATCCGACAGTTTCAATCTGTGCAAAGATTTCACCATTCGCTCTCGTAACCGTGAATATGCACACTCTAGAACATATATGCAAAGGTGTGTACAAAGAGTTTGGCCAACGTATAACGTAAGTGTATTTCATACTCTGGATAGTGACTTATCCACAGGATAAAGTTATCCGGCGTTTGAACTACTGAGGCCTGTTAACTTGATTATGTGCCTACTGCTCCTCTCTGTTGCATATATATATATATATCAAAACTTCTTAGCAGCACGAAGTAAGATATCGCTTTGATGATCCATACGATGTTTTTGAAATTCATATTTAATCAATACATGTTTCGGATGAAACATCATCCATCGTCAGTTGACAAATGAGAAATAAACTAAAGTTGAGCAATAAATAGTGTAACAAAGTGAGATATAACATGAATAATTAAGGATGAAGGCGAGAACAGAATAAAAACACCCAACCACGAAACAAAACAGAAAAAACCAAACTGTTTAAGCTAAGAAAAGAAACTAATTAGTATGAAAGGGATAAATTAAGATGTTTGACTTGGGAATTTAAAGATGGCTGCTCCCAAAGGATATGCATGGCTTCTTTGATTTTCAATTGGAAACGTGTGGAAGCAGAGTCGAGGATTTTAAAACAGTCTTCTGAACACCGGGAGCGACAATTTTCAGAACCTCTCAAGTGCTTAAATACGTGGGAATGTTTGTCGGAGGCGAGATGTTCACGGATGCGAGTGGCGAAGTGTCTATTGGTTTCACCAATATAACAGGCATTACAGCCTGCACATGAAAACTTGTAAATGACTCGCGATCGTAAACCCGCAGGGATAGGATCCTTCGCCCCAAACCAACTCCTAATTTTAAACGGGGTGAACACCAACTTAATTTCCAGGTCGCTGCAAAATGTGTTGACTAATTTCTTAATTCTGCGTTTTGTTATGATGGAAAAGGGACCGATGTACGGTAATTTAAAATACAAACAATTGTCCTTCCGATTCCTCTCAGAGTGTTGCTCGGAAGGACAATTGTTTGTATTTTAAATTACCGTACATCGGTCCCTTTTCCATCATAACAAAACGCAGAATTAAGAAATTAGTCAACACATTTTGCAGCGACCTGGAAATTAAGTTGGTGTTCACCCCGTTTAAAATTAGGAGTTGGTTTGGGGCGAAGGATCCTATCCCTGCGGGTTTACGATCGCGAGTCATTTACAAGTTTTCATGTGCAGGCTGTAATGCCTGTTATATTGGTGAAACCAATAGACACTTCGCCACTCGCATCCGTGAACATCTCGCCTCCGACAAACATTCCCACGTATTTAAGCACTTGAGAGGTTCTGAAAATTGTCGCTCCCGGTGTTCAGAAGACTGTTTTAAAATCCTCGACTCTGCTTCCACACGTTTCCAATTGAAAATCAAAGAAGCCATGCATATCCTTTGGGAGCAGCCATCTTTAAATTCCCAAGTCAAACATCTTAATTTATCCCTTTCATACTAATTAGTTTCTTTTCTTAGCTTAAACAGTTTGGTTTTTTCTGTTTTGTTTCGTGGTTGGGTGTTTTTATTCTGTTCTCGCCTTCATCCTTAATTATTCATGTTATATCTCACTTTGTTACACTATTTATTGCTCAACTTTAGTTTATTTCTCATTTGTCAACTGACGATGGATGATGTTTCATCCGAAACATGTATTGATTAAATATGAATTTCAAAAACATCGTATGGATCATCAAAGCGATATATATATATCGATAAAGCGATATATATATATATATATATATATATATCATTGTTTTGTGAACAAATCCCGAAAGTTATTCAGTGCAATATCTGCACCCTTTCCACAAGATGGGGCTGGTCACATTTGTAGAATAAAATGTCTTAATAGTCCATATTCGTGTTCTCAGTGTTGGACTAGAACTAGCATGGAATGGAGGCTAATGCGGAGGAATATATTAAAAAGTATTTGCATTTGAAAAGGTTTCCCCGCATTAGCCTCCACTGCAAGCTACTTCCAGTCCAATACTGAGAATACAAATATGGTCTATTGGAGCAAAAAATTTGCTTTTTGTCTCATTCTAGCCGCTCATTCGGCTTCAGTGGAATGTTTTGCCAAGACTGAATAGTATATTAAAGGCCCGCTGTAAAGGCCTTCTCTGGATATCGATTCATAACTATACCTGAGGGATTCATTTGCAAGTGGGTGAATGATCGTGCAACAGTCACCAAGAAGTTTCCATAGACAAGAGAGACCAGGTCTGTGTTGAACCGCTCTGGGTAAAGAAAAAAGTGTTAAAGATTGTTCCTGGCAGCAAATAATTGGTAAATTAGACAAGTGAATG
>OX421448.1:55941221-55946221 GCA_949126865.1 Montipora capitata
GGAATGTGGAAAAACCAGTGATTAAGAGAAATATAATTATTATATATGTTTAAAAGAAAAAAGAAAGAGTGTATAGAAAAGAACCATATCATCAAGAAAGCCATACCTATCTTTGGGATCAGCCCTCAACGCACTCTGAAAACTTGAAAGGAAATTAGGCAAATTTTACTTTAGGGTGAAGTAGTGGAGCCTAGAGGTCCTAAGTAGTTAGGGTGCTTGCCATGAGATCCGGGGATCCTGGGTTCAAGACTCGCTCTAACTACTAGTTGAATTCGATCCTGGTAGTCCCTGGTTCAACTTCTCGGCTGCACTTGTAAATAGCCAACTGGTCTGCCTCCGGCCAGTTTCGAGTTCTTAACAGTTTTTGCTCCGTCGTTTTAATCGTTGCGTTTCGTAGGCTCTGACACGCCCCCCCCCCCCCCCCCACCCTCTGGGGAGTGGTCAATTGAGCATGTATTTAAGGAAGGAGGACAGCGGCTGACATAAGCTAACAAAAGATTTTAATGCCTGGAGGTTCCTGGAACGGCACAAAATCAATGGTTTCACAGCTATCAAGAGTTGCCCTTGAGAAGTATTATCAGGGTTGAACGGGGACTTATATATATTCTCCATTAGCTGAGAAAGTGTTTGGCACTGAATTTAAGTTTAAGAGCTACCTTAATGGGAGGATCACGGAATTCCTGCCAGACTGTAGCCTACGTGTAGCCGTAGGGTACGGCTACACATAGGCTAGCCAGACTGCAAAGTGTTCCGGAAATACCGGCCAGGATTATATTCTTCACCCAAAACGTTGCACTCTGATAAAAGAATTTCACCATTGCCTTGCAGCAAACATCAAGAGAAAAGCAAGCTTAAGATATTTCATGTATTATTGAAAATAGCAAGGTACTATCCTTCCAAAGAAATCAAGTATCCCTAAGAGAACTTAAAGTGCACCTAACCCCAAAATATATTTTTCGCTAAAATAAATCTTTGCACCTGTTCGAAACGCATTGCGGCCATTTTTTTACTTTTTCTAACAAATCCTGCCATTTTATAGGCTTCGAAAGTTGCGAAAATCCTAGCATCTTTTATTCACGACCGAGTCAGAAGGGGAGTGGGTCTATTCCTGCTTTGACGTCACAATCTACTTTGCATGCATTTTTACAAAGAGTTAATGCAATGTAAATCAGTATGTGACGTCAAAGCAGGAATAGACCCACTCCCCTTCTGACTCGGTCGTGAACAAAAGATGCTTGAATTTTCGCAACTTTCGAAGCCTATAACATGGCAGGATTTGTTAGAAAAAGGAAAAAATGGCCGCAATGCGTTTCGAACAGGTGCAAAGATTTATTTTAGCGAAAAAAATATTTTGGGGTTAGGTGCACTTTAATAACCCGAACTGTAAACAAAATAACAAGACGTACCATGTGATTGCTTCTGTGCTCTCATTGTGTTTTAAGTGAAATAATCCAAGCCGCAGCCACGCCCATTTACCCCTATAACAAGATGATAAAATACTAAGACTAAAAAGCCGTGTTCACATTAGGTCTCGATTGTGATCGAATTAAATATGAAGTGGGTTCACATCAACTAATTACAGCCGATCCCTGATTATAACTGGATTATAATTACTTCAAACAACCTCAAGGGGGTTGTTTGAAGTAATCAGTTACAGTGCGTAATTGAACAGAATGGTGAACACGTGTTGGTATGAGCAGACGAAACTTCTAATCGCTTTATGGAGCGAAGATTTGGATTTGTCATCTTCTGTTCTCAGAAGCTATCATTGGTTCTCTCCTCGCCTCAAGCATGGTGATGATGATCGTGGCAGCCACGCGATACGGCGCCATTTTGTCTCACACTGCGAGGTTACCCTATTGTATTTGAATTTTCGCAGATGTGAACAGAACCATAATTGAATTAAATTGAATGGAGTATGATAGCCTGAATTATACTTCCGTTGATCATAATAAACGTTGAGTGTGAACACGGCTTTAGTAAAAAATATCACACGTCATTATTTCGGAATAAATGAAATACTATACATGTCCCAGTTGTTCGAAGGGTGGATAGCGCTATCCACCAGGGGCCAGTTCCTGAAAGGTGTAATAACTCTACTCCAGGGCTAAACGTGCCTTATTTCGACACATTTATCCCTGGAATGGAGTTATTACACCTTTCAGAAACCGGCCCCAGATAAATCACTATCCAGTGGATAAGTCGTAGCGAAACCAATTGCGCTATCGAATGGATAGTGATTTATCACGTGGATAGCGTTATCCACCTTTTGAACAAATGGGGCCAGATGTATTGCTTATGGGAAAGGTGAGGGCCGATTTCCACGGTACGATTTTTGTCGCTTGCGACAAGCTTACATTACGACAGGCCTATGACATGACTTAAGTACGATTGTTGCAGAGTTTTAAAACATGTTTTAAATAGCTGCGACATTTTTTCTGACGTACACGACAATCGTGAGTCATGTCATAGGCCTGTCGTAAGCTTGTTGCATGCGACAAAAATCGTACCGTGTAAATCGGCCTTAACATTAAAAAAAATTCAGATGTTTGATCAGTAACTGGGCGTTTTAATGAAATAGAGGCTATGATTGACCTCGTTTTCACAAAACGCTCATCGCTTTTCATACGAAATAACAAGATTGAGCATTACAGTGATAACAGGGAGATAGTAACGTAACGAGTATGCCACCCACGAATTATTTAACACATCTCTCTTCATACTTTCCAGGGGAAGACATCGCTGTTATATTCTTGTACAAGTTAAGTGCCGCAACCTGAAACAATTATGGTCAAAATTAGTGTCAGCGAAGAGCTGCAATGTAATATGTCGACCGTTTCTGCAAAAAAAAAAACTGAATTTTAATTAAATAAATTACTGCTTTTGTAATCACATAGTCTTCTAAATAAATAAATAATGGAATTTATATAGCACTTATACATCGCTGTTCTAAGCGCTTTACAATGTAAAAAAGGACATAATATAATTAATCAAGTTTTTAAAAGCTTACATATAACACTACTGTACATATCAGGAATTTATTGCATACTCATCTTAAAAAGAAAAAAGAAAAAAAAAACAAATATGATGAAACTAAATATCATATACCTTTTTAAAAAGCAACGTTTTCAACTTAGATTTAAAAAGATTAACATCAGAACAAGCTCGAATTTCAAAGAGGAGCTTGTTCCACAGTCGGGGAGCAGCTTCTGGGATAAGGAATACAGCCAAAGACACATCCCGTCTCACAAGCCTGTTCATTAAATTGTGTTGTGAGCCAAAGAACTTAAATGTTATCTGCAAAGGGAAAACACCACCGAGTACCTCGTGTTGTGGTCATTTTGAGAGATATCTCCAAAAGGCTTATGGTGTACGAGGCCATGTTGGAAAGAGCCCGGGCGCTGGATATACAGATTAAGAGGCTTGGAAGCGACCCCTACACACAGGAGTGGAAGGTGGACTGGAATAATTCAAGCCCAGTGCGACCACCACAACTTCATCAGTAGCACAGTGAAATACTCTTGTGTTCACCTCTTCTCCAAGCTCCGTAAGGGAATCTCCTAAAGCTGCCCCGGCGTCCTCAGAATCTGGATCGAGGTCAAACGCTTTTTGATAACATCTGCTGGCTTTACTAAAAGAAGAGATAAAAAAGGCAATCAATAATCATCTTTACATAAGGTACCAAAAAGAGTTGTGAGGATAATTAAACAGAACAGTTCAATTGTCTTCAACAAAAGCACGTGACCTTGAAGCGTGTAACTTGCAACTCTTTTCCTTGGAACAAAGCTGGGGATTTTAGGACACCAATTTTATGCCAAATATGGACAAAAGTAAGATCGAAGCTGCACGTGCGGGAAAATGCACGAGCTTCGTTACATCCAAATAAGGAAATTCTTAAAACTCAGAAAAACCCCAGCTCTGAACCAGACTTAAAACGATTCAAGGTCATGAGATTCTGTCTTCAAAGAAAGCCGGTTTTTTACTGGCAACAAAAGCATAAGCACGATCAACATCCAAAAACTCAGTATTCAAAACTCAGTGAGGCTTTTATCATTAGCACTTGTCGTTGGAACATACAAAAGACATTAATTAACAACAAGTTACATTAACTTTGTGCTTTTGCTAGTGTCACTTTACAATGCTCTTTCTCTGTGTTTGAGGCTTAATATCCCCTGTCATTCACACAAGCTAACCACTGCCTCTATTCAACCACCCCAGGATTCAGACCCCCCAAAAGTCAGACATTCTCAACTGCCCCACAAATGACAAGGTACATCACTGAAAAGCTCACTGCTAAGTTTATATGCCATTGATCAAATTTACCTCACATCCTTCAGAACTTTGAGGTAGTAATGTCCCAAATAGAGAAATGATGGACAGTAATAAGGGTCCAATTTTGCAGCCTGGAAGTATTAAAAGATTGATCAATAACATTCATTGTTAATTACAAAGCACCTCTGTAAAGAAAAAGTAACTTCTTTACTCACGGAACACCTTAAGAGCGCTGCAGGAGCTCATTCAATGTGTGTCCGTGCTTTCCGGATCAAATTGGAATTTGACAGTGTTGGTTTTCCTGTCTGTCTAATATTGTTAGACTTCAAAATAAGGCAATTCGAATTATTATGTTCCCCTTTGCAATCATATTACTCCACACTATGCTCAGCTTGGCAACTTAAAATCTCCTGATATTGTTAAACTGTATACTTGTAAATTTCTCTATGAACACCTTTGTGATCTTAAATCTTCAAATCTTGATCCTTTAGCTATGTATCTGAGCAACATGATTATTACAATAATAAAAGTGCTGAGCTCAAACACCTAAACTTAGCACCTTTTAGAACAAATATTAGGAAGTTTTCTCCACACGCGATAGAATGTTACTACCGGTATTTTTGGAATAATAGCATTCCTCTAGTAATCAGACAGAAGTCTACTATGCATTCTTTCAAGCAATCACTGTATCATCATTAGGGAGTTTAAGAAACCACGACAGCTAAGTA
>OX421448.1:55948721-55951221 GCA_949126865.1 Montipora capitata
CGTGTCGTCCAACAGTCGACCAAGGCGTTTTCTGACTGTCAACCAATGCACTGGCGAATGCATTAGTTGGTTCAGATTCGTTACTATTACTGCTTCAATAAAGGATTCTGGTCTGCAGTCACATCTTGTTGTAAGGCCTTATGACAGCATATGCAGTATCCTTTTCAAAGAAGCTTCAATTTTGAAGAAGAAGAAATGGAAATGGAAAAGAAAAATGGCACTGGAAAGGTAGAGCAGGAGAAAAAGTCTGCCTCAGAGAGTACTCTTCCTTCTAAATTGTGTAGCTTGTACCCTGGCCTTGACACAATTAAGCACTGAAAAGGCAGCATAGAGTAAGGAGGCAACATATGAATGCATGTCCTCATTAGGGTGTTTTGGGACACCAAATATAACTACGGGTATTAAATGAACATAAATTTACCTGCAATGCCAGAGCTCCAGCAAAACTCTTAGCAATGCTCAAAGCTTTTGCACAAATCTACAAGCAATCAAACCACAAAAACTCTAATACAGTGTAAGAGTAGCCTGCTGCAATGTACCAGAAATGCCCCTAATTCAATGCAAGTATACCCTTGCTCTTCTCCACAAATTCGACATCACTCGTGTCACAGAATACAGACAATTAGTATCACCCAACTAGTGGACTAATGCAAATCCTGCATTTTAATGGGCTACACTACTAGAGGACTATTACAGTCCTCAAGTAGCAAAAAACGTGATGCTTTCTTTTGTTTTATTCCCAAATAAATATTCCTTCAACTTGCATTTGCTAACTTTATTATTGCCTTTTCTGTTTGACTAGTTGGGTGATACTAAAACAATTAGACCCTTCGCCCTCAAGGGCCACCAGTCAATAGCCCATTTGGCTTTGCCTCATAGGCTATTGACCCGTTGCCCTTGCAGGCAACGGGTCTAATTGTTAATTAACATCACAAACTGTTCCCAAATACTGCTCCTCAAGAAAGGATAAAGAGCTGCATTTACCCTAAGTTAAAAATAACAACAGCCTTCAGCCTTACCTTATAATTGGAAATAGGTGGCAAAGGCTTAGACTCTTAGGTGTCCTTTACTCTTTGTATGTCAATAAGCAACCAAGAAAGCAAGCAAGTAGGTAGGTAGGTAGGAAAGTCAGTCAGTCAGTCAGTCAGTCAGTCAGTCAGTAAGTAAGTAAGTAAGTAAGTAAGTAAGTAAGTAAGTAAGTAAGTAAGTAAGTAAGTAAGTAAGTAAGTAAGTAAGTAAGTAAGTAAGTAAGCAAGCAAGTTAGCATTATTTACCCTTGGATTTTTAGAGTAGCTAGTAGCTATTATCTCCTCCGAGCATTGAACAGAACAACTTTAAGAATCCCAACTGGCCTGGAGGTAAACCAGTTGGCTACTTACAAGTGCAGCCAGGAAATTGAACCAGGGACTACCAGGAACAAATTCAATGAGCACTCAGAACGTGTCTTGAACCCGCAATCTTTGGATCTCAAGGCAAGCGCCCTGACCACTGGGCTGCACAGCCTCTAAAATAAATTAATGAAGTTGTTTATGAGCACCAGGAAAAAAAAAAACATCAATTCTTTATTACTCTTGCAAGGATTAATTCCACATTTTGAAAATTTTAGTGCCAGAATTTCAGTCACCTGAACGGCCACAAGTCTCACTGGGTTCAGGTTTTGTCCCAGGTATCATCATGAAGACACAAAAAATACTTAACAATAATCATTATGATATTATTATTATTCTTCCATGAGTGTGCATTGGATATGAGATGGTACAACGTAAGTAGCGTTGTACTCAATATTGTTGTACAATTTCTAGTCTCAATATACAATTGTATAGTTTTTGATTGTATTTTACTTGTACGTGAACATTGTAATTTTATGTTTTAGTTTCATGAATAATAAATTTACAAAATTAAATTTAAAACAATGAGTTGGCTGTAACCAGTCCCAAGATTTATATTTGATAAAATTAATACACATGTATCTTTAACACTCTTTTCTCCCATTTTTGTCTGACACCAGTTTTTCCTTTTCTTTTGTTTTATTTTCTTTATAATCAGTTAGCTTCATCCAATAAAAGTTGTAAAAAAGATAAAAAGTTAATAATAAAAAACAAGCAAGTCTTCAAAGTATGAATAATGCTTAATTATGTCCTCTCAAAATATAAAGAATGGGAACAATAGCCTGGCTTCAAACAACTCAGCACAAGATATTATGCACTAATAGCAAATGAACACCTTGGAAACACTCACTTGTGTTGCCTGAGAAACATCCCCAAGAGCAAGATACACCTTTCCAAGACCAGTGAGAATTTCCACTCCCTCATCTCCTTCAACATCTTTTAACAACTACAGAGTGATAAAAATTACAAAAAAATGAATTAATGTTTCCCAAACTTTAATATCTTCCCCTCTGATATAACAAATAAGATTCCTCTGAAGGACAAAAATCAGATCTTCTCCTGAATGCCAAAATTGTGGTAAAAAAAAAAACAGAGCTGGACAATCTGTGAGG
>OX421448.1:55956221-55993721 GCA_949126865.1 Montipora capitata
ACTGGCCTTTTTCTAACGTAAACTTAAATGTACTGTAAAAGGCAAATACTCGCTGCGAACTTTCAATAAGCACTCTCGAAATTTCGCTTTGTCACGACGAAATTTCTCCATGTCTGGACGAAATTTCGCTACGTTACAACGAAATTTCACTCAAATATTTGCGCGGCTGTTGCGAATTTTCGTTTTGATTGAAACAATAGGCGTTTCGAAATTTCGACAAAGTTCGAATGAAAATTCTTTTTGCCCGAAGTTTCGTTATATTTCGTCGAAAAGTAGCGAAAAGTGCCGAAAAGGGCGAAATTCGTTTGCATTCTTTTTGCACAGTACTGTAGGAACCAGAGACATGACATTTGCCAACATAATTTTGGGTACTTTGGGCGCCCACGCAGAATTAGTGACTCGAGTAGTATTGGTACTACTCCACAAACATGGGTGGGTGAGATCAAAATGGACTGACTGATCAAGGCTGCCAGAGGTGCCCTTACAGGCTGATGTCCGATCTCACCCTTGAGAAAGAATAATTATAATGTAAATCACAACAGCTGTATGAGACTTATGTGATATTTGTGGTATACATGTATTTAAATCCTAAACCATAAACCATAAAACTATTCTGAATGGTGAAAAAAAAAAGTGTTTTTAGCAAAGTACTGGTGAATTAGTAAAGTAAAGAGAGGTGGTAGTATATATTTTTTAAAAACCTGTTTTATGTACCAATGGTTCCTATTTGAGAACTTTCAGGAAGGAACCAATAATTGTTCTTGGTTAAGTTTAAATTGGGACTGCCAAAGACAGTTGGAGGTCAGAGTGGAAATTTGAAACTGCAGCAATCACATGCAAATCTGGCACACTAGGCCATGCTGATAAAAGTTAACAGACAGGAAAAGTGGTCATAGTTTGATCAATAACCAAGCAATGAAGGGGAATAGGTTCGATAATGGGTTGATGTCACAAACTGCTTTGCATTGAGAAATTCTTTGAAAATAGCCATGCAAATTAATAATTTTTTATTTTGACATCAACCCATTCCACTTCATTGCTCCGTTATTGATCAAAGTATGACCACTTTTCCTGTCTTTCAAAGACAATAGAAAAAGTAAAATTTCAATCAAAAGGTTCTAGAAATAACACGATGTACATTTTCATTTGGGATGATGTTGGAGAATAAATGAAGTGGAAAAGTGATTTGAGGGGATAGGCACTTTAAGTACTGACCTCTTCGTATATTTCTTTTGCAAGTACCACTCCTTCTGGGCTTTGTTTCAGTAGAGCATCAGCTCTAGAAAAGCTATTGAATTAAAAACAGGTTCAACTTATTATGTAATGCACTTCTCGTGCTCTGACTGACTCACTCAATCTCATTTATCAGCTTACCGGTATATACATGTACCTTAGTTTGACCTTATAATTATGGCAATTCATTGTGCTAAGCATCACTAAGCTAATTTTTTTTTGCCGGAAAGCGAAATTTCTCTCTGAATAAAGCAAAAAAAACCCTTGTTGTGGAACGTTTGGATCAATTCCAACGTTTAGAAGTATGCAAAAAGGTAAGAAATGTTTTTGTGATAAGCCTAGGTCTGTCTGACCACAAGGTATTACACAACATTGCATCTTCATCAAATTTTTTCGATTCCACTCGATTTTCGCCCTTTTTTTGCTCGTATTCCGTACTTCCAAACTTTTGGAGTTTAAGGAATGATTATTATTTATTATTAGATTTGCGCTTGTTGGATATGAGACTCGGTGCTACGCACCTCCTTGGCTATTTATCATCTCATCACAGGGGCCCACACAATCTGTTTGTGTAGCCGATTGTTATTTTATAGTAAATGTACTGGATTTACCGTTTGCTTCACCTATAGTGATATATCGTTAACTATGTATGTAAATCAATGATAAATTAAACATTGAATTACCTTACCTGTGGTTTATATTCGTCCTTTTACCTCAAAAGCGGCTTTTTGAGCGATTTTGAATGAATTTGAGTTTGCCGTTGACTGTTCCATATATAAGAAGGACAAGGGAGGAATCCTCGTTTTGAAAGGGTTCCAGCGCCGGAGCGATTTTTCCCCCCAAAATCGCATCGCTCCGCTTTCAAACTTCGCAGCATAAAGGTCAAAAGATTCACGATTCTTCTCGTACCTTCCAATCAAGTGGCGGAGATCTAACCCGAAGGTCGTGGGTTCAATTCCCACCCTGGTCAGAGTTTTTCTCTGTCCTTGTGTGGGCCCATTTCCATCAGTAGGGCTAACGCTCACATGGTTCATATGGGATTGAAATCTAGCACTTCACATTACACTCTATTCAGTTAACTATGTTTAAAATATAAGTGCTACACGGCCAACGTTTGTATAAACGTAACCATTCCTTGAAACAAATTGGCCTGGTTTGGAAACGAATTAAACTATAAGGAACAAAATAACCTGCAACATATACAAGCTTGGGACACAATTTAGTCGACTTAAGTGATGATTGTTACAATCATTATTTTAACAACCACCAACGAAAAAAGCGTGCTCACACTTTTTTATTCATGACTTGACTCACATAAATGTAGACTACTGTTCCTATTGAACATAAATTATATGCGGGTAGTTTCCTTGAATATAAGGTATTCACATTCACCAAACAATGTCTCTTAAGAAAAGGGAAGGTTTGTACAATACCTAAGCTTTCTCTGCAGTTTTTTTTTCACATCATGAGAAGAGCACTTTACACAGTTAAGACCTTGATAGAAACAAAATCACAAAAACAAGAATATAAAGCCAGCTCACATGTTAAATGAGGAGCAAAGGCACCATTTGTGATACTGCTACAAGGTTTGTACACGTACATGTATATGTTAATGTAAATTGTTTAGAAAGTCATCCTTTTATCCTTTTAGTTTCCCTAATCAAAGCCTTTCGCAAAAATATGTATATCCTTCCTCTCTTATGATACTTATCATCCACAGGCTACAAAGAACATGACCAACAGCTAGACGTATACCTTTTTGCGCACTGTTTGCAGCACCTTGATAGTGATGAAGACTTTTTTGAGCCTCACAAAGCAACAACCAGCCATATGGACAGTCACTGAAAGTCTGAAGACCTAAATTCAGAACCAAACTGTCTAAGGCTACGTGCACACGGTACCAGACAAATTTTCGACTGGTTGAAACAGTTACTTTTAACCAGACATGTTCTCACAAAACCATTCAATAGTTTTGCTCTGCTCACACAGAACTGAGGACCACTGAGTGCTACTTTACCCAATTGATCCAAAATACAGCCATGGCTAAAATTTGGATTGTAAAGGTGTTCACACCGCATCGGTCAAATTTTGGACCAATTATTACCAGCTAACAATTCAATCTCGATTTTTGGAGGTTGAATTTTCTAACTGCTAGGCGTCGAAAATAATTTTCGTACAGTTGTCTGGTTCTGTGTGAACAGAACACAAACGTACAAAATTTTAACTGGTTGAAAATTCTTCTGGTGCCGTGTGCATGTACCCTAAAGATAGGCCAAATTCTACATTCATTATTTTTTTCTTTGTGAATTTTTTATTATTACCGTGAGTTGGTAATAAAATAAGTGGAACCAAATGGGTTGCTGATGGGTCCCAGTTAGAAGCGTTGACACCACAGGGTGCTTCAAGCACTGGGGAAGGCCCACTGAAGATTGCCTACATGTATGTTTGGTGTGTCAGATGTAATGACCCTCGATACACTAACTGCAAAAGGCAAGTATCTTGCACAATGAGAATCCTTCTGGCTAGAGGAAGGAAAACCCTATGGGTGAACCCCCAAACCCTGATCTGCCATATAGAAGGTTGAGCTGGGGGCTAACCAACCATTCTTGTGAAACCATGGTGAGCTCAGACAATAAATTATACATAGACAGGAGTAACAATAATCACGAATAGACTGAAGAAATTATCAAAGATAATTTTAACAGAAATTTCAAGCTCACGATACAACTTTTTAAAGACATGTTTCGGCATGACTCATGCCATCATCAGTTTAATGTGTTTTTTCCACTGTTTTAAATACGTTTACAATTTGAGTATGTTAGCAATTTGAAATTTAAAATACAGTAACAGTTACAATTCTGCACGTGCAAGTGCACAAGTGTTAATTACATACACTGTAATCGAGTCACAAGAAGCAAAAATCAGTGTTGTGTGGTAATTGCGCATTTAGTTCTGGCATTAAGCGGCTGATGTAGATCACTTCTTTGAGTTTAAGAACTGAGTCATGCCAAAACATGTCTTTAAAAAGTTGTATTGTGAGCTTGAAATTTCTGTTAATACTGTTATTGTCACGAAGTTATGGCAATGTTATAAAAGATAATTTTATTTGTAAGTTTGCATGAATTAAAAAATCCCAGATTTAGGGTCTTGGGGGAGTCAACTCCTCAATCAAATTGACAACATGGAATTTTTTACTCCAGTTAAGAAGGAAATACACAATGTACACGTACACGTGTTGCTTACTAGACATTTCAACAATTTTTCCTGCTTGAAAAAATGGCAACCACAAATCAATAAGTACACATTGTTCATACAATGGATCTTTATTAACCTGGCAAGGACTGTCATTTGTGGCCATTTCCAAAACTTGAGCTGATGCCCTCTGCACTCGTTTAGATAATCAAACACTATTAATTAAGATAATTTTGACATTTCCTGGCTCAAGCTACATGTACAGTAGTTTCAACCACAATATTTTAATTTTCATATCAACAGTAAGGAAGGGTATTGGGAGTCAATCTTTACCTTTCTGCAATAATACCCTGGCCACGGCAAAATCTTTCTGATGCAGTAAGACACTGCCAAGTCCAATTGCACCAACACTAGACTCTGGATACATGTGATACAGCCTTTGAAATAAATCTGACATCTCAAGTGTGGCTGCAAGTGAACAATGAGATGGCTTAATACCAGTACTTAAAATACAGAGCTAAAGATTACTTTGATCATTCAGTGCACATTCACTTCAACTTAAAATTTAACGCAGGATTGTAAAATCAGTTTTTGACTATGGGTAGAACTGAAGAACAAATACCAAAATGCTATGACCCAAGTCTCAATTAGTGTAAGCTGTTTAATTTTGTTTTCTTTACTGAGTCTGTTCTATTATGCTTTACTGTTGCCCGCCTTGAATAGCTACGCTAATTGTGGACCAGTCTGTCCTATTATAAATAAAATGTTGTTGTCATACATGTAAATATTTTATCTTAATATGCCATGTTAATTTTTGCTAAACTTATAATAATAATAATAATAATAATAATAATAATAATAATAATAATAATAATAATAATTTATTATAATTATTGTTATTGTAAGTACAGTCCATGTACTGGTACTTGATGTATTCACAGAAAATGAGTCTTGCCTCTCTTAAATTTGACTTTTAATATTATGCTTAGCCTAATAATAATTATGTTTGATCAGATTTGTAATGCATCCATTCATTATTACTATTTTCAGAATTAGAATTATTATTATCTTGGTCGACCCTGAATACAGAATAACCAAGCATTTGACCATGAAGATCAAGCTTTCCCACCACGACTGCTATTCCAAGTTAAATCTACGTACAGTAATACCACAAAATGCAAAGAACTCTTACGTGCAGCAACCAGGGAATGAAGAAAATCTTTTCCTTGGAATTCCAAGGCAAATTTGGACCTTGGAAATAGGGTAATCATAGATTTTGCTGCGTCAGTGATTTCACTTCTCTCCTCCTTGAGCAGGCCTTGCTCTTCACCAGCCTGTCAATTACAATTTTAATACAAAGATTAGCCAAAACAGCAGTTGAAATCACATGAACATTGTGTGTTTAAAGTAAGCTTAAAGCAAATTAATATCGGCTATTAAAATACAAAAAACTAATATGCATAATGCTGTGACAACATCGCTTAAGACACCACACTGAATTGGTACTGTATGTGGTGGTTCAAGTATTCATTCAAGTTATTTTCAATTGGATTAAAAATCCTAAACCAGTTCAATTTTGATTTATCCTCTGTTTCAGATTATGATGACGAATATCACAGAAACAAACTTTAAATTTATTAACCTATTGACACCTCAAACCCCCTTGGACGCCCCCAGTGAACAAGTAAAATCGTCTGGCGTTAGACAGAGTAAAACCTTACTCTCAGGGGTCAATGAGTTGAATCAAATTCATACATACCTAATCATATTGTTTTTTGAGGAGAGGGCAAAAATCGGAGTACCCAGAAAAAAACCTCTCAGTGCTGAGTAGAGAGCCAACAAACTCAACCCACATATATGACGCCAGATCTGGGAAATGAACCCACGTCACATTGGTGGGAGGCGAGTGCTTCAACCACTGCTCCATCCCTGCTCCAAGGGAGCGATTCATGAAAGAAAGTAATCTGAACCACAAAAGAATTTACCGACAGTATTGTACAGTATTGTTACTGTACATAAATTGCTGGGTTACTTCATCAAAAGGCCGTTTCTGAGAGAGATTAGAAGTTTTCATTCTGGAATGAACTGTCCAGTTACAAGCTGAATAACAATGGCAATATCCTGAAAAAACCTTTGCAAGTTAGTCTAAGATTTTATTCATGGCTCTGAATTTGGTGACAGGCCTAAAATATTGTTTCTGATGTTCCTCAGGAGATTTTACATGCATATTGTTGCCTTTAGAGGAGTATAGATAACGTAAAAAGATTAGAAGATTATGATCAATATAAACTATTTTAACACTTTCCAAACCGGCCTAAACCAGCCAGAGTATTTTACTCTGTCTAACCACAGACGATTCTACTCGTCAATGGGGAACCCCGGGGAGTCAATGGGTTAAGATTATCAATAATTTTTAACATCGGTACACAAGCTTTCCGCAATTGTACAAATATTGAAATTTACCTGGAGTTTTGATAAGAATTTTATGTAACATTCATAGTGTCTTTCTAGCTGGTTGTGTAATTCCTCAGGCAAACTCTCGCAAGTGACAATTTTCTCGTAAATTGCCTTCAACTATAACAAACAAATTAAGAAAGGAGTAGTTCCCAGAAAAATTAATGTCACTTGGTTATCAAAGATGTCAGCCTCAAGGAAGAGGAGGTGACAAAGTGGACCAACACTATAAAATTAGAGAAAGAGGGGGGGGGGGGGGGGGAGGGTGTTAGAGGCACACTGTTTCACTCAAATGGTCCTGGTTGGGTTTTGTCTCCCACACATTTTATGTAATTATTTTGTGACCTCTGCAACATACCATGAAACTATGTTAACTTTATTATCTGGAGAGAACATGATCATATTTGAATAATGGTAATAGTGGTGATGCTGCTGTTATTGACAAGGATCAGGACAATGATGATGATTTTGTTGACGACAGTGTTGGTAATGAGGTCTTGATACTGGAAATTACATGACATTGTACAATAATCGACTGAATCAGTCACAAAATTACTAACACACTGTACCTTTATGTTTCTATTTTCTTGTCCCAATGATTGCCTCTAAAGAAAGAAGATAATTTGCACTTAAGGAGAGATGAATTTTCTCAAGGAAAGTGAAGCTAGACTAAAAACTAAATATTATTAAAAACACTAATGAAAAGATGCTACAATTAGCTGGGTGCCAGAGGAATTTTCTTTCTCTCCGAGACAATGCTGCATATGTTGAAGGCAAAAACCGAAGGTATTACAGAACTATTTCAAGCACAGGCTTGGGAATCCCAATAAAAGGCTTAAGAAGATAATTATATGAAAAGATTCTAAATTAAACGCCAAACCTTATTGCCATTGTGGGTAGATTCCTTCCTGTGTGGTTATTTTCCAGATCCGACATTCTAGCAAGAGGTTGGCTGTTTCTCCACTCATTATCAATTAATTAAACAGTTTTAATGAACATCACTTAGCAGGCAATAGGCCCTCATACATAGTTTTACAAAATTCGCAAAATTCATGGAATACATGTATAGGAAAAAATATTTAATAATTCACATTATTATTCCCCTATTATGCCATTTTACCATATTTGGTCAAGAGAACACGCAATATACGAGACGGTAATACACTGTAGTGTCCTGGTTTGACCAGTTTAGATCAGAGCAAATACGGACGGAACTTGGGAGTTTTTTAATGAAAGAAATCATTTCACGATGCAAAGCCTGAGAATTTAGCTTGTCAATGCTTGTCACTCGTCATTTCGTTAAATATCCAATAAAATAAAGGACATTTGCCTGACTTTTTGTGCTGTTTACATTGTTCACACATGCCCTGAAGGACAGATGATGTTCTTTTTAATTAACACTCTTACCAAACAAGATTGAAGTGAAATAACACCTTTTTTGTAGTGGAATAATAAATCTCTCGGGGCTCGAAAAAATACTATGCAACTTGCAAAATATCCCCGCATATTATACATTAAACCATTGAATAGGATGTATTAATTAACGTAATACTAGAAATCCTTAAGTACTAATACAACAACATGATCACATTTTATTTCAGAACATGTCCAATAATATTCAAAACGTCTAAATAGCAAGAAAATACTATAAATTATTAATTTAATGATAAATGACAGTATATACTGTGGAATTTGATGGCAAACAAACCTTTTCCAGGATCTCTATAATTCTACTCCAGACATGAAATTGCTCAGTTTTATCTTCAGTTAAAGCAGCAATCTCCTCCCACCTTTCAGCAGCCTAGACCATAAAATTTAGATCATATTTTTATAAACAACATCGTCGCTCTTTGGAGGTTGGGTGCCCGAAACATCCTGGAGCTTCCACTATTGGCAGCCAGCTCCAAGATGGAGACTGCACCGATGGCTGGCAAAACCTGACAACCCAGCCATGAGCCCCCACGCCCCCGAGAAGAATGGGCACCCGTCACACTGATACACAGTGGAAAGCAGAGGGTGGGGAGGGAGGGAACAAAAACCGCTAAACGCTCCACACACAATAATAATTATGTGATCTGCTAATCGCCCTTTCTCGCAGTCGGAGACTGAATTACTAAGGGCGCAGCTCAACGAGGTTGGGCCGAAGGAGCTGTGCTGCCGGCTAGGCGCTCGGCCCCTGAACACGACCCATGTATGACCTCGGAGCACAGCACCACAGCCTGATGGAATAGGCCGGGAGTCGATCCAGCTAACTGCGATGAACTCTCAACTTTCATTCTATTCCCGCAGTACATATATTCGTTTAACCTCATTGACACATGATTCTTGAAGATCCTACACAATGCTCCTACTTCCCGCCACACTGATAAATAAGCGATACAGCCCAAAGCACGCTCGAGGTATTCCACGCATGCGCCAGTATACTACAACCACTGACCAATTGGCTGCAGTCGCTCCTAGTTGTTTACTTGGTTAAACTTCATTTAACCTCATTGACACATGATTCTTGAAGATCATTGCAATTTCCCAAGCAACTTAAAGGGGCTATGTCACATTATTTGGGTGTTTCAGGGAATCAAATCTTTCGAAAAAGCTAATCACAAGTTTACAACTCGAAAATGGTAAGGTGGAATTCCTTTACTGATAAAATGATCATTGCATCCTAAACAAGATGGTTCTGAGCAAAAACAAACTTTTTCCTGGTAATTCACCATAAACTTGAAAAACGTCTGGCCTGGCCGACATTTGTCTAAGATTACCCACATTCAATCCGTTTCAATCGTGTCCATCTGTGTCCATCCATGCTTCTCTTTCCTTTTGCTGTATTTCTTTTATGTTGTTCACTACTTTTAAGACAGTGGTTCTTGCAATGTTTCATTCTACTTTTTGGGCATTTTGGGTGTCATGAAATTACCTTACAAAACGTATTTTGCATGACATAGCCCCTTTAAGTATAAAAGAATTTGAAGCTAGAAGAAATGCCACCTTGGTTTTTTTTTTTTTTTTTTTTTTGGAGGTTTTCTCAGGTCACCTGCTTCTTTTGCTTCTTATATCATAACCAGTCTCTTCAAAAGCATTTTGAAACACAATGGAATTTGCAAAATTCTTTATCATTGATATATACATGTATTTGTAAACATAATACATACTGTACACTGTACATACTGTGTGTTGTGGTTCATTTTTTTTCAAAGTTTAAGGATTTCAAACTAGTTCAATTTCGATTTTTCTTTCCCTGAATCAGAAACAAAGGAAAATCAAAATTGAACTGGTTTGAACACTTTTGAACCATGAAAAAAATTGAATCACAACATAATATTATGCAGCTCTTACACAAGAACAAAACGACATTTTGTGTCACCCTGTAGGATCGATGTAAGGAGGCAGTGTGGCCCAGTGGTTAGGGCGCTTGCCTTGAGATCCGGAGATCCCGGGTTCAAGACCCGCTCTGACCACTCGTTGAATTTGATCCTGGTAGTCCCTGGTTCAACTTCCCAGCTGCACTTGTAAATAGCCAACTGGTTTGCCTCCGGCCAGTTGGGATTCTTAACAGTTGTAGTTGTTGTGTTCTGTTGTTTCGTTGATTCATTGGCCCTGAAAAGCCCCTATGGGGAGAGGTCAATTAAGTATGTATGTATGTATGTATGTATGTATGCAACCCTTGGTTTTCCACTTCAGTGTACATGAGACTTGGCAGAAAGACGAAGACATTTATAGAACAAAACAATGCCAGTTAGGTGCTTAGTGCACAAGACTGAGTAGAATACTGTATCAAAAACAATGATTCCACCAAATTGACTCATACAGTCATGTATTAAAGTCAACTTGATTCATCGAGCATAGTGTCCACTGTCTCTGACAATAACATTTAAATTTAAGAATTTACTCCATGATACATGTAGCACATTGGAGAGGAGACAGTAAAGAAGTTATGAGGCATGTCACGCCGGACTAGATCAAGCAGATCAAGTGTAGTGAAAAAGCTAATAAATTCTATGTTGATCAAGATTTGAGTAAGTGAGTACCAGTGAGTTAATTCAACAGTTAAATTAATTATGATCATAATTAGGTGTGGTGCCGTGCAACGTTTTTTTCCTGGTTAAAAAGTTTTTGAACCAGTTCAAGTTTGATTTTCCTTTGTTTCAGATTACAATAAGGCATATTAGACAAAGAAAAATCAAAATTGAGCTGGTATGAAAAGTTTTAAACCAACAAAAAAACTTTAACCACAACATATGCTTACCTTTAGGGCATCACCTTGATTCTCGTACAGCTTGGCAAGCTTTGTTGCAACTTCCATCCATTTAGATTTTTCCCTAAGAATGAAAAGAACACTAATACTTCTCACCACTACCTCATCTATTTAAAGTTAAGTAATTCCATAATACTAGAGTCACTTAATAACCCTTTGACACCCAAACTGGCCTAAACCTGCCAGACTTACCATAGTATTTTTCTCTGTCTAACACCAGACGATTTTACTCGTCAATGGGGAACCCCGGGAGTCAATGGGGAATGATTTCACTGATTGAAAACAAACATTTTTATCCCTGTTTAACAGATATGGCTGACTATTAATTTTTGCAAAGCACATTGATTTCATACAGTATCTCAGAAAAATGTATATAACAATATTTCAATATCGTTCAATTACATGCTACTTGCAAAAAGTCAACTTTGAACAAATCAAAAACGACCTACAGTAAAATTTACATCAGTCTGTCATAACCTCAGCCATTCAAATAATATTATTTGGGTACAACTACATGTATACCAAAAAGATAAGAACCTCAAAAAATTAATGCTTGGTCAAATCTACGCCTGTTCCTCTTATCAGGCAAAAATAAATAAAGGAATTTATTTGCTTCGCGAATAAAGATTTTTATGCATTTGCCTATTCATTTCTTTTACTCGGGGCAAACAAGCTTCTTGGTAATTGCTTGCATTCGTTCTTGTATTGTCCTAACCGAGAGGAGATTGGGTCAAGAAATTTGGGTCAGCCAATGTTGAATTACGCTGCCCCCCACCCCTCCCCCAATCCAAGATTTGAGTTGATCACGTATTGACCACACGTATGCATAGCACATACATGGCGTTACATGTGATGTTGTAAACAAAGAGTTTGAGTTGTATGCTTGCGTGTTGCAAAATTGTTGAATTAATGTTGGCTCATTAACCCCTCGATGATCCTACGTTTAAAGAATGTTTGTGCTTAAGAGAGAACGCGCCAAGTGAAAAAATGTGATGGGTTTTCACACAGGTGTTTTGCAGGTTCAGAGGTGTGAGCAGGATAAGATATATATGCATGGATGCATGCGAACAGTCATTTTTAACCCTGATGATGGAAAACACGTTTTGTTTTAACATTTTAATTTCACAAAAATTACCTTGTAATAGCATATAAAATAATACTTATTGTTATTCATCTGCTGATTATTGAGTATATTACACCAAACCTGATCAAGGAAAAAGACATCTAAGTAGTCTGCATCATGAGAATGTTAAATGGACTGGAATGTACAATACCACGACGTACTAAGAATTCTAAAGATCATACAATGTATATAAGAGACAACACAAAGTGTCCTCCTGAATCACAACCCTGACTCTCGTATTACCCAAACAATGATAAATGAACTTCTAAGGCTTGAGGGGACACTTTGTCTCGCTCACGTAAAGTGCTGGTCACTAAAAATTATTATTATTATTATTAATATCATAAATTAGGCATCTGTAAATTGCATGTATCTATGAAATTCAAAGGGGATATACATGTACTGTAGGTGTACCCTTCATAAAACTGAAGTAATTTTGTGTAAACTTCGCACAGTTCAGCATTCAGTTTTGGATCATCTTCCTTTTCACAGAGAGCAGCTAGACCCTGAAAACAGACAGATCAGAGAAATTTTCCAAATGAAATGCTTTCTTCTGCGTAATAACAGTTTAGATTCAGTAACAGGATAGACTTAAAACTGAATCGACAGGAAGTTTAAATTACAACATAATACGTGCGCAGGTAATGAAGAAGAATTTAAAAGCCTTTCCACACCTGTGCAAATAAAATCAGAGCTCTAGAATGTTTGTGGACAGTTCATATGCATGTGACCATGAAAAGTTAAATGATTCTTGACTTTTCAAGTTCAGACTACACTTGTAAAAAATACTTCAACAAAAAGTGTATTAAAGATTTTCAAATGAATAAATTTTATTAATTTGAAAATACACATTTTCTTGTGCTATAATTAAATAGATAAGGATTTGGTTGTCTTTAAATTAAAAAACCCTTTGTACCCATTGCAAATAAGCACACGATGGTTAAAGTGCCTTTTTGTACACATGGTACATCATGGTACCGGTAGTATTCCAAGCTATCAGCTTGAGGGGCCATATGTGATTACCAAAACTGATTATGATCATTGTTATTATTATGATCATTGTTATTATTATGATCATTGTTATTATTATTATTATTATTATTATTATTATTATTATTATTATTATTATTATTATTATTATTATTATTATTAGTACTATTATTGAATTTCATTTATTGTACAGTAATGTTTTCTCTGACCTGCCAAGCAAGAGGTTGTGTTTCATCTGACTCAATAGCCTTCTTGTACGCCATAAGAGATTGATCGGCTTGATTTAGTTCTGTAGCACATTTTCCAATGAATACCAGAGCAGTATAATTGGTTTTATCCAGCTTCAAAACAGCCTGGCAAAATAACATCACATCAAGTGCATTAGCTGACTCACAGTGTACACTGCACATGTCAAGTGAAGAAAGATCCCTTTCTTAACCAGCATTCTTAGAGCATTAAGACGAAATCCGATAGAAAATCGAGCAATTTCTGTTTTTAGTGGATTAAAATCTGGTACCAGAATAATAATTTTAAGTATTTTACAGTCCTTTTTACATTTCCTGAAAGCTAAAGATATAAATATTTGCCCGAAATAACACCAAAAACAATTTCCCATGGGAACGAGAAAAATTAAATTTCAACGTTCAGAGAAATTGTGCAAACACAGTTAAAATTTCATCATCAGTTTCATTTCACCAGTACTTTCAAGTGTTTCTTACGAAGTTCAACAGTTGTTTTTGACGTTTGGTGTTGCTAGAAATGATTTTTTTTGACAAGATATTTAAAACAGTCAAACAGAAGTTTGCAATACGATGTTTATAATCTTGGTACTAGGTTTTTGTCCACTTGTTACTCGAACTTCTGGTGGATTCCGTCTTAATACTTAAAAGCATTCACTTCCTCAACACCACCAAGCCACATAAGTAAAACAGTACTTGTTTCATTTGACTACTGAGATGGTGAGCCACTTGAGAAATACTTGTGGACCTGTATTCTGTAGTTAAGTATCAAGCTGGCAGGGGAATTTAAGTACTGACTTACAAAAATGGCAAAGGTAAGGATTATGATTTAATGGTTTACAGTACTATCCAATAATCTATATGTGAGAAGTCCAAAACGTCCAGGAGTGTTAATCTTTGATGGAATGTGCTAATCAAGTTATCATTGGTTTTATCTAATTTTAGGACAACTACTGGCTTATGGTATACAAGGCCACCTTAACTTAGCAGAAATAGCCATAAAGTCAAGTGGACTTTCACTTTATGGCTTTTTCTTACTTAATTTTTTTATCTGGGAGCGACTACATAGTACAAGGCCAACATAATATGTGCGCCCGCACAGCTAACAGTGCCTGCCAGCATCTCAAGAAATACTTGTGGCTCTGTATTCTGTACTTTACGCCCAAGCTAGCAGGGGAATAAAAGTATTGAAATTAATGATTGTGATAATGATAATGATGATGATGATGATAACAACAATTTTACGAGCTGATTCAGAATAGCGGGCAAGTGCTTTTTTTAAGCACCGTGGTATGAAGAATGAGGCAGATCTATTCAGATGTAAATTAGTGGCAGTGTATTATAGAGTTTAGCCTAACGTTATCATCATATTTGTTATTAATATAATGATATGACCTAAATCTAAATAATTACTGATAATAATGTTCATGATCATGCTTTATAATTAGTCCACAACCCACTGAGAAGTCATGACAAGTGTCGAACTGTGATGGAATACGGTCCATCAGCTTATAGTTTTAGGTGATTTTAGAACGGCTGTTGGCTTATGGTCTATGAGGCAACTTTCACTTACAAGAAAACGCCATAAAGTCGACAAGGAGACTTTGGCGAGGGGGTGAGTGGAACTCGTTGATGCAGATTTCATCTGCCTTACAAAATAAGTGCTCAGAACGTTCAAGAATCAATTCCAGAGTGACTAAATACCTTGCAGTGCTTGAGAGCCTCCTTATACTCCTTATTTTTGATGCATTCCCTGGCATTTCTCAGAAAAGTCTTCGTTTCCCTCGACGCAGTCGCCATGTTGAAAATAATTCGCAGGCTCACATATAAGCAGCCATTATTAATGAGTATATATAAAGCACTATATATGACAAAATGAATTGTATCCGAAAAGGGGTCTGACTAGCCCACGAGTAGCCTGTGTACAGCGGCCCGCTCTCCGCAAAAAAGGTAAGTCCTAATGTATCCCTTATTATTATGTATTTAAATATAAGGTATTTATAGTGTATTTAATAATTAGCCCTATATACTCATGTATACCCTTATATACCTCTATATACCCATGTATGCCTCATATACCCATGTATACGCTTGTATATCCTTATTTAGTTGAATCCAACTAGTGGTCTATTATCAATGCTGCGTTCTGATTGGTTGAGTTACTAGTAGGCTATTTGTTATAGCCCACTAGTAGCGAAAAGCGCCGGCTTTGAAAACCAAAACAACAATTAAAGTCTAGCTTTAACTAGCGAAAGATGTTTTGTCTCGATTATTTTTTGACCATCTAGTTGGATTTTACTAAAACAATTATTCCTCTCGCCCTCATGGCCTCTGAGTCAATAGCCCATTCGGCCTTCGGCCTCGTGGGCTATTGACTCAGAGCCCATTCGGGCTCGAGGAATAATTGTTAAATATCCCTGTATACCCACGTATACACTTCTATACCCTTATAGACACCTATATACCCACGTATACCCTTATATACCCCTATATACCCACCTGTATACCCCTATATACCCAAGTATAACCTTGTACACCCTTATATACCACTATATACCCATGTATACCCTTATATACCCCTCTATACCCACGTATACCCTTGTATACCCTTATATACCCACCTATACCCGTATATACCCCTGTATACCCACGTATACCCTCGTATACCCTTATAGACCACTATATACCAACATATTCCCCTATATACCCATGTATACCCTTATATGCCCACGTATACCCTTGTATAATCTTACATACCACTAGAGACCCATGTATACCATTATAAACCCCTGTAAACCCACGTATACCCTGGTCAAAGGGAACGAAGATGCTGGGTACGAGGGTGTGTCGGCCCCTAAACCATATGTGACAAATCCCACGCCTACGCACAGCTCCAAACCACCCTTGTCAATATAGCGTAAGAATTAGATGGCTTATATATTCAAGAGAAAACTCATTTTATCTGTCATATGGTAAGCACTGGAGTCGCAGATTACAAAGTGTGCGCATGCGCCCTCCTAAAGGTAACACACGTACAGCCATAAGCTTTTTCCGAATAACTACAGGAGCTAATATCTTCGAGACATTACATTTACAGCTAAAATACATAGCATATACAGATACCTACTAAATACATAATATTTAAAGATATATTCATTAAAAAGAAAAGCAGCTGTTCAAAATGCGGCCCTGGATTCTCTTTTAAAACCAGTAAACTCATAGGTACGGATAAAATCAGGTAGCGCATTCCGCAACTTAGCTGATACGTAAGAAAAAAGAGAACTAAGACCATAACTGGTTGTTCCAGGTTTATTGAGGAACAGAATGTAATTTCCGCGAAGATCATGCATAAGAAGGGGACGGGAGAAAAAACGTATTTTTCATATAAGCAGAAAAACCCTTTAAAAAAAAAAAAAAAAAAAAAAAACCACATGCTTTTATCAAGTAATACGACGAAATTTTGAATGCGCTTATTGCATAGAGATGTCGAGGTTGGCTTTCGTAGTAAGATTACAGGTAATCTAAAATATAAATATCGTTATTCTCTTATTTACATTATTATACCGTTTCTTTGACACGAGAATTACAGCGGCGAAATGAAAGCACAACTTTGTGGCGAATTTTCTATGATAAATACTTGTTCAGAAATCCAAAATCTACGTTAACAGCACACAGCAGGCCTACTCCTGAGTATCTGGCTAGAGATCATTTCCTCTGGCGGCGCTTCAGCCATTCGATGAGGGCCAGTCTCGTGCTTCTTAAGGTGCCTCGCTCATGCCCAAAAAGAATTCTGAGTAATTCTGCCATTCCATGACAAGGGAAGACTCCCGATTCTAATTTCATAGTCTTTTTCATAAGTGTCGGTCCACAAAGTCCTACCAGCAAAATAACGCATGGATTGAAGATTTTAGCTTTCAAAACTTGTCCAGATTGTGTCAGTAGGTCCTGGAATTCGTCCACAGAAAGGCCAGAGAGACAACTTCACTCGTGAACCATCATGTTAACAGCAGAGCATTTTAGGCGTTCCAGTCTGCATGAAACCATCTCTCGCCTCTGTCTGAGACAAGACCAGACACGCACGGTTCTTACGTTACGTTTATGCCTATAAAATCAACTGAAATGTCAATTGCTGGTACAAAACAAAAAAAAAAAAAAGAAAAAACCAGCATGTTAATTTTTTTTGGTAGGCTAGGTATCGAAAAGCCAGAACAATTGCGCATGCGCTGACGGAATGTTTGAACAAGAGAGAAAAACGCAGTACCTCCAGACACCGGCGCTGGAGCGTCGTACCAAACGAGTCATCCCGGGATTTCGGCCCGTGCGATCGCTTTTGGACGCAGTTGGCCCTTCGCTGCTTTCTGCTACCGACCTTGCCTCCCGGTACGGCATTGAGGGAGAGATATGTCGGCCCCTAAACCATATGTGACAAATCCCACGCCTACTCACAGCTCCAAACCACCCTTGTCAATATAGCGTAAGAATTAGATGGCTTATATATTCAAGAGAAAACTCATTTTATCTGTCATATGGTAAGCACTGGAGTCGCAGATTACAAAGTGTGCGCATGCGCCCTCCTAAAGGTAACACACATACAGTGATAAGCTTTTTCCGAATAACTACAGGAGCTAATATCTTCGAGACATTACATTTACAGCTAAAATACATAGCATATACAGATACCTACTAAATACATAATATTTAAAGATATATTCATTAAAAAGAAAAGCAGCTGTTCAAAATGCGGCCCTGGATTCTCTTTTAAAACCAGTAAACTCATAGGTACGGATAAAATCAGGTAGCGCATTCCGCAACTTAGCTGATACGTAAGAAAAAAGAGAACTAAGACCATAACTGGTTGTTCCAGGTTTATTGAGGAACAGAATGTAATTTCCGCGAAGATCATGCATAAGAAGGGGACGGGAGAAAAAACGTATTTTTCATATAAGCAGAAAAACCCTTTTTTCAAAAAAACAAAAACAAAAAAAAACAAAAAAAAAACACATACTTTTATCAAGTAATACGAGGAAATTTTGAATTCGCTTATTGCATAGAGATGTCGAGCTTGACTTTCGTAGTAAGAGGACAGGTAATCTGCAAATATAAATATCGTTATTCTCTTATTTACATTATTATACCGTTTCTTTGACACGAGAATTACAGCGGCGGAATGAAAGCACAACTTTGTCGCGAATTTTCCATGATAAAAACTTGTTCAGAAATCCAAATTCTACGTTAACAGCACACATTAGGCCTACTCCTGAGTATCTGGCTAGAGATCATTTCCTCTGGCCGCGCCTCAGCCATTCGATGAGGGCCAGTCTCGTGCTTCTTAAGGTGCCTCGCTCATGCCCAAAAAGAATTCTGGGTAATTCTGCCATTCCATGACAAGGGAAGACTCCCGATTCTAATTTCATAGTCTTTTTCATAAGTGTCGGTCCACCCAGTCCTACCGGCAAAATAACGCATCGATTGAAGGTTTTAGCTTTCAAAACTTGTCCAGATTGTGTCAGTAGGGCCTGGAATTCGTCCACAGAAAGGCCAGAGAGACAACTTCACTCGTGAACCACCATGTTAACAACAGAGCATTTTAGGCGTTCCAGTCTGCATGAAACCATCTCCCGCCTGTGTTTTCTTTCAAAGGCTTGCCTTTACCCTCATTCTAGCTTAATGATGCCAGCCTGGTGGCTTCTGTAGACGAAAATGGCCTGAAAAGGCAGTTATAAAGTGATTACCTACCAGATTTGAGCCAACTCGCTCGCTCCCTGTCGGAACACAAACGGCTTACATTTGTCACGTGATGCTGTAACATGAGCCGACATATACTGAATACAGCATATGTTTCAATGAGGTAAGTAACTCATGTATCCGTTATTATTATGTATTTAAATATAAGGTATTTATAGTGTATACCCATGTATACCCTTAAAGGGGTATCAAGGGGTATACATGGGTATCTAGTGGTATATCAGGCATGGGTATATAGGGGTATAAAAGGGTATACATGAGTATACAGGGGTATACATGGTTATAAATGGGTATATAGGGGTATATAAGGGTATACATGGGTATATAGGGGTAAATAAGGGTATACAAGGGTATGCGTGGGTATATAAGGCAATACAAGTGTATATAGGGGTATATACGGGTATACATGGGTATATAGGGCTAATTATTTAAAGACACTATAATATACGGGTGGAAATACATTATAATTTAAATACACTATAATAGGGAATACATGAAGTACCTAGGGCAAAAAAACATTCGGAAAGGAGCGACGCTCCTTTCCGATTTTTTTTTGCGGAGAGTGGGCGGCTGTACACAGGGTAGCCTGAATTTCCATACAAACCTTTGAATTTCTCGCCATGTTCCCCTGATTACCCATGATGCACTCAAGAGCGTGAACTCGTCGAGCATTCCATAACGTTGGTGTGTAAAAGGAAAACGGGGGTTCGCCATAAGTCACGGTATTCACAGTCGGAATAGTAAGAAGTGATTTGGAGGATGAAAGTAAATTATGTAGTGGACGATAATCTTGTAGGAGGTGCGATAGATGGCCAGGACAGAGTCATTTACGAATCTTACAAGTAATGAGAACTTTCTCCCAACGCACTTGAGGAGGCAGCGCTTCTCTTCATATCTTTTAATCTTTCATTTAAAATTATTTAATTAGCAATATCTAGTTTGAGATTTCAGTTCTTTTTAAAGGTGGTAACTGCAACCGTTTTTATCGTCAAACAAATTATAGCAGCAGGTGCAAGATTATATAATAGCAAGAAAAGATTAATTTTGGCTTGTTACCTCTTTCCTACAAACTTTGCACTCGCCAGCTCGTTTTGACCAAAAAACGCCCAAAGAGTGCGTCTCTGTTTTTCAAATTAAATTGGTGTGAACTTACTAAAGGGTCATGAAGGGGTAAAATGGGAGCTGAGATTGACCTGATTTTTCTGTGGGAAAGTGGGCTTTGATCACTGAGAACAGGGATTTTGTTACTGGGGATGGGTGTTAAAGAGTCCTCCTCACCTTGGTGCGAATGAGATTTGTATTATCAGAGGCCATCAGGTCTTAGTTCTGTTCCAAATTCCTGATGTCAAATATTTCATGCGGTCTTCTTGCGTTCCTGGCCACTGCATGGTATGTGAGAGTGAGGACATTCCTGATGCCTTGTTCTCCCCACCTAGCACGAATTGACTTCCCTAAACCCACTGCAACCAATGCAATCACTCGAAAAGCTAGAAGAAGCTCAGATGAGGTATTGGGCAAGGTGCTATGGTAAAAGAGTCAGGCACAGGAACTGACACGTCCTTGAAGGGACAATCCTGGTCAAAACTGTTAGGACAATTCTCGCTTTTCCCCCTCCCCCAAATACAATGTTGATTTTTCACGGTCTCCGACATCAAGATCCGTTCATCGATAGCTCGCATGTTTCAACATTGTCTGGGGGGAAGGGGCGCGCCAAAAGGCAGCGAAAGAAGAAGATTTGCTCTGACGAAGGGCTAACTCTCGAAACCTCAGCTTTATGAATCCCTGCATGTACGGTGGTCAATTTTCATTATCAACTCCGTTGATAAAACCAAATTCTTGTGTACTACTTCCCCACCGACGCAGCACCACAGTTTCTTTAGACACTGTCCCCTTTATTCATTAGTGAAAGAAGAACACGGCGTTGTTCATATAACAATGGAAGCATGTACAGTAAATTCTCTACTTAACGCCCAAAATTTGACAAGTGTCCTGAATTATTTTGACCCGGATTGTACCCTACCGATTTGCAACACCTTCGGCTTAGCGGTTGTTGTGGCTCTGGTGAAGAGGGCGAATACTCCGAGCAGGATACTGGTTAGGATACATGTACTATGTTGACGAATTTAGTTATGATGACAGAGACTATAAAGGTGATAGAGAAACGGAAGACTGCGTCCTTCGGAATGCTTTTATGTGCCAGATGATAGGCCTTTCTCGGCGGACACTTGGGCCGGTAAGCAATCCCATGCAGCTACAAATTACTCCTCGAACCTCCGTTCTGCAGTAATCTCATAAAACTTTTACATATCGATGCTCTAAAATTATACTTTTCCTATCCTAACTCCGGCTGGGATTTTAGTAGCAGTGACTGGGATTTCTAAGGCTAATTGCCACTGGGACAGGGATTTTGTCCAAATGTGGACTGGGAAATGGAAATGCTCCCCCTTCACCCCACTCCCCCCTTCCCCCCCCCCCCCCCCCCCTTCCTTCTAGCACTGGAGTACTAATTGGGACACTGTAAATTTAAATGAAAAAGTGTAACGCAAATCAAATCAAATTTGGGTTTTTGAGGAGAGGGGAAAACCGGAGTACCCGGAGAAACCCCTCTGCAGAGTCGGCAACCAACAAATGCAATCCACGAACGTATGACGGCGAGTCTGGGAATCGAACCCGGGTCACATTGGTAGGAGGCGAGTACTCAAAGTACTCAACACTACACAAATCCTGCACCCACTAACTAGATAAACTAGCAATAATCAAGGATTAGTGAGGTGCGTTCGATTAGTTTGTCCTCGATGAGGCATTTGAAAGTAGTTGTATAGATGGTTTTCACCTGACGTCACAGCAGCCATGTTGGTGCACAGAAGAAAAGAGAAAAAGTCTTTTGGGAATTTGACTCTATTATAATGCAAAACATAAGCCATAATTTGCTATTGTTTTGTGCACCAACATGGCCGACTTATCACGTGATTGAAAACCATCTATACTTTGGGCAGAATCGGTTTATACCCTTCTCTAGGTGGTTGAGCAACTTGATATCGGAGCTCTGAGGGAACACCATGGACAAGAAAATATGGTGAACCATCTGTGCGAGAAAATTTGATTTTGGTCACCGTACGACCGTATGTCCATCCCTCCCTCCATGCATGCCAATGTGAAACTCTGTGGTGGACGGAGCACTTCGAGAAATGGGAGAAAACTTTTTGCCATTCGTTAGCTCATGTAATGGAAGCCCTGCGTGTGTACTTTCCTTAGGTTGTGTAAATGTTCAGTTGTTGGTCTAAGTTATGTAATAGACTTAACTAATTAGAGTGTAATGTGAAGTGCTAGGTTTCACATCGGCATAAATGGAAAAATGGACATACGGTCGTACGCTGACCAAAACCAAAGTGTAATGCACTGATGTCAATATATTACAATTCAGTCCGAAACAAAAGGCGTCATCTCGAGGCTCTGGGGAATAACTGAAAGGATTTGAGTTTCTTCCCACAGCCTCGAGATGACTCCTTTTGTTTAGGACCGAATTTTAATTTATCGAAAGTGGGCTATTGGCAATGTAATCTGTCCTAAAATTGTGTTTTAGTTTGTAGACTAATTGTTGTACATATTGTCTATTTGTGAAATACTGCTAAACGTCATTTTACTACTTTATTTACAAAAAAATCAAAATCCTACTGAGTTTGTAAACTGTTACTTGGGCGCATGCCATACGGTCTCCTAATGGTTAGGAAGAACTCTAAAGCAATTGCATTACACTTATCTTTATTATCCTTATTATCCTTTAAAATCGTTATTCTATATTCAGTCGTTTAGGACGTTTAGGAATAGCTCACGATTGTTCGATTTCAAGTCCTTACAAAAATGATTGTTCCTCTCATCAGCTTTGCACTGAAACAAAACTGAATTTCCTTAAGACAACTTGTAAAACACAGAAAAATTCACAAAACCGATTTTTATCCAACCTAACAATGTTTTTTTTTAATTTTTTTTTTAAAAGACTATAGAAGGAAAAACTGCCAAACCTGTCGATAAGCGGGAAAAACACGTGTCAATGCATGCATTTGTTAAGGTGCCCATAACCAAGAACCCAAAACACTAGGTAAAAACGAGTTCTTAAATAAGATTTGGCTTGCACAAGTGACCATTTTCAATCCCATGGGTATTCATTTCTCATGCAAGACTTGTGATTGGCTGGAAAGGTCTGATTTGGTTTTCGCGCGAAAATCCATTCTCGTTCCCAGATCCCATCGTTTTTCTTAGCCGGCGGGGCCTTCGCACGAGAAAACGAAGGGCTCTGGAGACAAAAGAAATTCAAATTTTTTTATTGGTTTGCTAGCGAACAAGAAACTCTTAAACCGGAAGTCAAAATGGCCGATGTGGTGCAATGGGGTCAGCTGGCGCAAAGCTGGTTGGTAAAATGATCAGAGTGTCTTCGTTTAAAACTACCATATTACTTTCTGCTTCTTTCTGTTCGACACAAGGGGTCACATTCTGTAAGTTGAGAAGAGACTCTTTGAATGTAATGCTTCTGAGCTCCGACATGTGTAGTACTATTGACGACTCCTATATGAACTCCGGAAGTCCTAGAATCTGGGCCTTCAAATCCTGTCTCCAGAGCCCTTTGTTTTCTCGTGCGAGGGCCCCGCCGGCTAAGAGAAATGAGGGGTTCTGGGGACGAGAACGGCGAAAATTAATCTAAAAATAACTCGGTCTGTAAAAACGTTGTTCCGCAATCATAGTTACTCGAGGGACTGGTTATGAAACCTTAAAACCTTCAAAATCGAGAACAATGTCGCATTCGGTGTTAAATCGACCGTGACCCTGCATAATCTTGTGTTTACGCTTTGCACGGGTTTGCAATTTAGTTGCGCAAAATTTAATCGAAGGATTTGATTGGTTATCTTCTCGAAATAAGGTGAGTTTTGTGCAGGTTCAAGGCCAAAAATACGGACAAAGACATGAAAAAAGGAATTTGTTGAGTTTCATAACCATCTCCACGCATTAAATATGCACATAGGGCGACTTTCCAAAGACCTTGAAAAATAAACGTAAAAACAGAACGTAAACAAAAATGCAAAACATTTAAGCTTATCGAACAAAAACACATCATCTTGTCTTGTATTGTCTAGCGAACGCGGACGCAAACGCAAACAACGTCATCTCTCCATTGAACTTTCTGGAAAGAGATCGGCATTTCGCTTTGACGTCATTTGAAATGCAGTAATGTGATTGGGCCATCGAACTCTTTACTGCCCATATTAGGAGTTTCCTTGGCGGGAATAAGGCGAAGCTCTGTTTTAATGTTGCTAAACATGGGTCCGTGAAACAAATTGCGAACACTTTTTCAAGGTCATAAGAAAGTCGCTCTATACAATGAAGTTGTTGTGTACGTTCCTAGTCATGTGCTCCTAATTTGTTTTAATTTCTAAAGTGAGTTGGAAAATAGCGAGGTTACTGCTTTCTCTCTTTGCGTGTGACTCGCATTGCGATACAACTCGTGTTCGAGTTGCAATAATTACTTCCTTTTGCCTCAAAAATTTGATCTAAAATAGAGGAAGTTATTCTGGCTTTTAAGATCGAAAGGTTTGCCCACAGAACCTCGACCACTCCCCTCTTCACACAACAATCCAATGTTTGTTGACCTTACTACAAATAGATGAGATATGCTTCTCAAAACTGAGTTTGGAGTCTATTTTAACTCCTAAGGGTCAAATTCATCGCACATTGTTGTCTTGCCTCAACTTGTCCACCCAGAGAGATCTCAAAGAAATTTATGCAATTCAGACAAAAATTGTTATACTGGGGAACTTCAACCGCTTCAAATAAAACCAGTTCACGATAGTTGAAAGGGTTGATCCCAATAGAGCATGCGCAGAACAAACGAAAGGGTTCAGTTACATCTGGTCATAGTTCTGTTTTGATGTGCTCATCGCTGAACATGTGATCTTTGCCAAGACGAAAGAAAAGCCATCCTGCAAGAGAGAGATTGAAAAGGAATCAAAGATAAAAGGAGATTGGACAACGAGAAAGATTAAACTGAATTAGTATTGCCCAACTGGTGGACTAATGCAAATCCTGCATTTTGATTGGCTACGCTACTAGATGACTATTAGTAATAGTCCTCGAGTATCGAAAAGCGTGACGCTTTCTTTCGTTTCATTCCGGCCAAATAAATATTTCTTCAACTTGCATTCGCTAACTTTATTATTGCCTTTTCTGTCCAACTAGTTGGGTGATACTAAAACAATTAGACCCTTCGCCCTCAAGGGCCACGGGTCAATAGCCCATTCGGCTTTGCCTAATTAATCAAGAGATCACCAGATCGCAAAAAAATAAAAGGTCACACAGACACATTTTCGTAATGAATTAAAGGCCCACCTTCAACCCACAAGCATTACGAGCCGTGGAACAATTTTCATATATGAAAATCCAGCCAAAGCTGAAATTCATCCAATCAGATCGCTACGATAAGCAATGCGAATTTCCACAACAAAAACAAACGATCGAAAAGCCTGTCGGTTGAAGGTGGAGATTCGTTTTGGAGAAGAGCTCGGGGGAACAAAACAACAACAACACTTGGAGCAGACTGAAGAACCAACAAATAGAGCAGCACCCATTGCATGCCCAGCCCAGGTAGATTAATCTAGGACACATTAATAAAGGCCAACGATCTTGGAACACAAACGAGTTTAACGCACGGCGACGGCTAAGGCGACGATAACGTCATAAAACAATAATAGAAGGAAATTTGCCTACATGGGCCTTATTCGCGCGGCGGCCATATTGGTCATAGACAATAGATTGGAAGACCTTAGACAGCAATGACCAGAACCAGGTTGCTGACCAGCGGGTTTCGTTAAAACAATGGTTTGCTGGGGGTGCTCAGTCTCGCGGGCTCAGAAAACCTGGTTGTGGTCATTGTTATTTAAGGTTTTTCCAATAGATTTCGTACCCTGAGCCTCGAGTTGAAATATTTGGGAACGAGTTTCGGTGGAGCAA
The DNA here is from genome assembly GCA_949126865.1 of Montipora capitata. Classification (NCBI taxonomy): domain Eukaryota; kingdom Metazoa; phylum Cnidaria; class Anthozoa; order Scleractinia; family Acroporidae; genus Montipora; species Montipora capitata. The sequence goes on from OX421448.1 coordinate 55,982,449, forward strand.
AACAAAAGTTTTCAATCCCTCGGGACTCAACATGGCCGCTGTGTGATAAAGGCCTATTGTACGACTTGATCGACGTGGAAATTTCACAAAAGAGTTACGGTAGTGCAAAGTTATATTTTCAGGTGACGTTTTCATCGACATCTGCGCCGTGGATGTTGGTGTTCCTACAATGCCGACAGAATGCCCACTGAAAGTGAATGACATTTATTGGTTAATCACTTTTGGCATAAGTCAAAAATGCGTCAATAGTCCATTTTACAGTTGTGTGCTTAGTTACCTGGCCTATGATAATGAATGAAACTGAGGCTGGAGTTGACTTTGTTTCGATAGAACCTCACTGCTTTACTTATGTAAATTCTAATTAGCACGACAACAACACCATTAACATAAGAAAGGAGGGAGGTTTGTATCATAACAAGGTTAACACCAGCCTCGCTTTCATTTAAAGGCCAGGTAACTAAGCACACAACTGCACAGAGGTCTATTAGCTTGTTTCTCTATTGACACGAAGCCACTGTTAGCCCACAATGGCCTCCAATGGTTTCCACATCTAGTTTAGAATAACATGTTTTTTCCCAGATAACGTTTGGTCTATTAGGGTAGCCTCAAAGATATGGTCACTACCTTTGAGTTTGAAGGCTCCATCTAAAAATTCAGTTGGAGATGCTACAGACCCCAAACGAATTTTACCATGAGTTGTTACAGACAAAAACTTGTAAATACAAAAATGTAATACATTGGAAAAGCGGAAAAAAGATGAAAAGAAACTTAATTGCTAGTGAAATAATATAATATAATCTAATAAATATAAAAGTATAATTTTCAGCAGGGAATATAAGAATTCCGTGTTATCTTCACCATGCTAGCCAGTGAATATAACATTTTGGAGGTGCGGCTGCTAATCTAAGCAAGTACTTTTCTTACCTTTTTATCGTGTTTTAGCACGTTGTTTCAGTTGCACTTTCTTGATATTCAACATTGAAAACTATACTAAGACAATTATTCACCTCAGGCTCAGTGAATATTGGTGAATATTTACCTTGACTACATCTCAGTAAATATTCACCAATTGTTAAATATACAAAATAATAATAATACTAATAATAATAATAATAATAATAATAATAATAATAATAATAATAATAATAATATTATTATTATTATTGTTATTATTATTCTCTGCAAATTAGAAAGCTTGTTTACAACCATGTCATCTTACCGCAATTAATCCTGGAAGATCTGACCAGAACTTGGCATTAGGCATCATATCCTTTCCTGTTTTACCAGCTCCTTTGTTAATAAGTGCTCCAACCACACAGTACAAAAATATTCCAGGAAAAAACCTACACATAAATAACACAGCACAAACTTAAAGGACTGGTATGGCCACATTATACAATATAACAATATGTTAACTTATTAGAGCAGTTTTCAATTGAGTGTCGTAAAACCAAAACCAAAGTAATTATTTTGGCCAATCAAAAAGGTCGGAGACAATCCAGTAAACCAATCAAAACTCGAAGTAATTACACGTAGCCGACACAAAGCGCAGAAAAATGTGCACACGCGAGCCATGATTGGTTTTGGTTTCACTTCTGATTGGTTAAAAAAATGGCGCGAGAACTTTGAACCAATCACTGAGTGAAGTAATCATAAACCAAAGTAATTATCTAATTACCTTCGACACTCAATTGAAAACCACTCTTTACACTTAACATAATACTTATTAATAATGAAAAAATCATCAATAATTCATGAACTTAACAGTCGATCATCACGTGCATGAGCTTCAATCCAATAAAACACTCCTCATTAGAATTCTTTATATAAAGAATAGTAAAAAGGCCCGGCTACGCTTCGTGTTTTTAAACCCAATAAAACATTGCTGCTCATATTTTAAACAGCTCATAGATTATAGAGTACAACAGAGGTTATAGAGTGCAATATGGAAGTTGCTATGGGGTAATTTTTTTAGTTTTTAGTATAATTATATCAAAATTAATAGAAAGTCGTATGAACTTGCTTGCACATTTCATGCTTTATGGTCACTCACGATGTTTCAACAGTTCTCAAATTGCACTCACCTGCAGCTAGTGCAATTTGGAGAACTTTCAAAACATTACTCGTACCCATAAATCACAAAATGCACTCACATTCATACGATTTGCTATACTTAAAATATGGAAACAAGTGAAGCAAATATAGCAAGGCTTACAAGATCATTAATGCAGTGGGAAGTCAAGTTTCATCACTAAAAGCACAGAAAAAAGAGTAGAGAACTAATAAATGTGACAGTAAGAGTATCAAATTCTCATTTTCCCCTGTTAAACACAAGAGTTCTTTAACCCACTCAGCACTTGGTTCCCAATAATATTATTTTAATAAACCACAGAGGCCATGTTGGTTTGTATCTGTTAATTTAAAGAAAACTTTCGAGTCTAATTCCTCCTTGTCTACTGCTCACACTTCTTCTTAAAATGGTTGGTGAAACAACAGATTTCATGGTGTTCATTACATCAAATCAAGGCTTTTTGAGAACTCCCATACTCCAGTTTTAAATTATTTTTCAAATCTTTTATAAGTTATAATATTATCAACCAAGCAAAGAGACACACAGAGAAGAACTTTCACAATCACTGTGCTCTGTACTTTTAAAATCTCTCTATTTGTAGGATTCCACACTTTCCAGCTGGTATTAATATTATTGGTCGTGTCAATCCCAGTGTAAAAGAACCTTTAAATTCTTATCCATTGGTCTCAGCGAAAAAAAAATTACTACTAACAGCAGAGGTTTCAATAACTTCTGAAATACACTGTAGCCGTCCATGATAGCCCATTGAAGGTGGCAGTTTGACAAGTTTATGATAGCATTTTTAGTGAAAATCAAGGCAAACTAGCCGGCGGTGTGAGGCAAAGCAGGCGGCGGTATACTGCCGTTAACCGGCTTCTATTGAAACCCCTGCTAACAGTAGTATTAAACTCTAGCTACGGGAAGTAAGTATTGCTTTTACTACTTACAAGATAAGCAGGATTGAGCCAACACTTAAAGCTGATGTAGGTTCTTCGTCACCACCACCACCACCGCTGCCACCTTTACATGCCCCAGAATAGTTGAAAGTGAAAGTGTACTGATAGAATGAAAAAACATTCAAAAGCTAGTGACAAGCGCAACTTGACTTGATTTCAGACTGAATGAAGGGGTAGTTTCTAAAGAAACTGTGGTGCTGCGTCGGTGGGGAAGTAGTATACAAAAATTTGGTTTTATCAACGGAGTTGATAATGTAAATTGGCCACCGTACAGAGATTCTAAAAGCTTTTAGAATCTCTGTACGGTGGCCAATTTACATTATCAACTCCGTTGATAAAACCAAATTTTTGATTTCAGACTGCTGGGGATGTAATAACTTGTAATGGTTGCCTGTTATGTGAATGGGTCTTACAGATGTGTGTTAAACCAATGACCCCTGGGAGTGAGCCTTAATAGATTTTGCTCTGTCTAACGCCAGACAATTTTACTTGTCAATAGGGGGGGGGGGGGGGTGGGGTTCGGGAGTCAATAGGTTAACAACTTGTACCTCCACTCAACAAGCCATACGACCCCACCTTAAAAATTTAAGGATTTCCTTAGCAAGAAAAAAATGTACAGACTCTGTCAGACAGGTTTTTCACAAATGGCAAAAACGCTGATTTTCATTTATTTTGATGGTTAGAAAACTGACAAACTGTAAGATAGGTCTTTTTTAAAAGAAATGTGGACAGTTTTGTCTTCATATTGTTTACTTAATTCCCAAAATTTTAACCCTGGTTGGAGGGCTAGCTCTTGGGAAAAAGGCCTTTGAAATTTGTAGTTTCCAGTCCCCCCACCAGGAGCTCAGCACTTTCCCCTGATTTGCATTAATTTTTTTATGTAAAACTACATTTTACATCAATTGCTGTGACTAACACTTCAGAAGAGACATCCTGTTGATTTAATTTCAGATTTCAAAATCTTGATCTTTTTCTTAAGAAAACTGTTGCAGTAGTAATCCACCTTTAAGTTAACACAAGATTTTCCTCTGACTAAGGCCTCTGACTTAAACCAGACGATTTTAATCGTCAATGGTTGGTTCAGGAGTCAATAGCTTTAAGAACCTGGAGTTTAAGTAAGGCCTTCAGAGACTGTAACTACACCAAACTGATGACAACTGTGTGCTCTAGTCACGCAGACACTCTATAACATTATCCCATCTTAAAGAAATGAGCCTTGACTGCTATTTTAGCCATACGTGTAGTCGTCTCAGCTGCCGGACTGTATTATCTATGGCATATAATAATATCATTTCATGTAAATCTCTTTCGAATGCATATTCTTTTGTGATTTGTGCATGTAGTATTATTTGAAAATGTTTCTAAAGTTCTTGTGTTATAAATTCATTTTGGATGTGTAATATTGCAGACATTGTATAAATGTCCGAGTTATAGTTATTCAAACCTCCTTTAAAGCAAATATTAAATCTACCATAGTTTGTTCACACGGAAGGAATACAAAATGTAGATCTACAGGCCAGTTTCATGTTCCTTGAAGATATAGGAGTAAAGAAATTACTGAAGGAAGATGGGAGCATATTTACATGTAAATGAAATTTAAACATAAAAATACAATTTAAATAATAAATAACATCACAGAATTTCAAGTGCATGTAGTACATGTAGCTGCAGATATGAAGCTATTTGTTTTTGAAAAGAACTTAACAGTAACTGTTAAAGATAATATTAACCCATTGACTCCTGGCAGTGCCAATTAACAGATTTTACTCTGTTGAACACCAGACGATTTCACTCGTCAACTGAGGGTGCAGTCCTGGGGAGCCTGAGGACTGAGTGTGTTAAAACATACACAGAAGGAAAGTGAAAAATAAAGAAGTTTAAAGCATCTTCACCTACCAAATTCAAGTCTGGATCAAAACTAACTCCTGGTTTAAAGGGAACTTTACCATCTATTGACCTATTCCAAGAGGCACCGTGAACACACTTGAATTTAAGGTGAGAATTAGAAATTACAGGTATTGGTTGACTGAAAATATCCTCCACCAACTTTAATTCCAAAGTAAAGTCATCTGCCTCTAAAATTGCCAAGAAAAGAAATTTTGTAATATATCAATGAATCTTATTTTTTACTTGTTTCATGTGAAATACATGTAGATACTACTAAGGTACAAGTACTGTACTTGAGTTTTGGGTGGGTGTGTATGTGAGGTAGGGAGTTCATCCTACTGATCCCATTTACATTGCATATAATTATTAAGGAAGGCTTACAACATAACTTAATTAGGAGCCTTGAAAACCTGACGTACTGTGCAAGCCACATACCATCTTATACTGCTCCTGACCACAACCTACAATTTAGATGACCTAACTGGATAGGGTGCCAATCTACTAAGTGGGAGATTGTGGATATTCCTCAGGCAGACCAATACTCAGGGTGTTCCTGATTGTAAGTTAAGAATATTTTAAATTATGTTGTTTACTGACCTTGGTCAGTCTTTTTTGGAAAAAAACTGTGCCCAAGGTCTCAAGTATAGCCCAAGGCCGCAGGCCGAGGGCCATACTTGAGACTGAGGGCACAGTTTTTCCCTATATGGACCAACCAAGGCCAGTGAATAGCATGTTTATTTTTTTTTTCCTTAAAAGGCTGGGAACCACTGCTTAAGGCTGGCCTGCGATGCTTGTTATCAAAAGAGGAATATCAGGCAATATCACAATGAATGGTTGATTCTGTTCACAATGTTTATTAATTTGTAAAGCAACACTGTTTACATTTAGAACATTTAAGGAGGCTCGAAAGGGTTTTTCGTTGCTATGGTGTTTGTGAAAGGATGAAAGATACCAAAGGATATTTCATAGTGTAGGCAAACTACTATATCTTTGCAAATATAAATACATGTCTCTTTGCAACTCTATTGTTGGGAAATACTTTAAGGGCACTTATGATGTCATATCGATTACCATGGCAACACACCAGGTCCACAAAAAGGCCCTCTAAATTTTAGTTTTTGTAAATTATCTGAAAAGCTAAATCCGTGACCTACCCTGTTTATTTCTTTGTTGGAAATCTCCCTAAATTCCTTAACTTCTTAGAGAATACGACAAAAAGTTATCCAGTAGAATTTAAGATACATTAAAAAAGGGCATTTTATAGTTTACAGAAAATTGTACTAGATAACTTTCCCTGGAACTTTTTTATTTGAAGTGCCATTGTGAATGATACGTGCATGCAAAAAATCAAAATACAGTGTAGGTCACTGAGCAAATATTTCGAGATAAAGACAAATTTTTCCACAGGTTTTATTTCCGGTGCGCACGATTTTACGCTCTATTTTCACTGGGGTTTCACTGTGCGCACTCCTTTTGATAGAAATTTGATTCATTCAGCCGACGTGCATTTCTTAGTTATGGCGTGTGTAGGTTAAACGCACGTGCAGCTAAAAATCCATTCGAGCCTCCTTAAGAGGATTGAAAAAATATAATCTATTTCTGGTCCTAACCAACACCTGTCACATAAACTCATGCAACCAGGGCAAGGCGAGATACAAAAATTCCACCCGCTCCCAGAGCCAATCAGATTGCAAGATTCAAAGAATTTCGCCTGCTCGCACATTAGGAAAAAAATACATCTATTTATGCTAGGGGAGGAACTATGCTATTTTTGCACTTTGTGATGTCTAACTTGTCTTATTTTATAACCTTCATGTTCGCACTAATCTACTCTTCCCTTGTCCCCACAATTTGAAGTGGTTGCATCATTCCACATTAACCCTAAGTTCCAGTTCCAGAGAGTGAGTGAGACACAGGGGGGGGGGGGGGGGGGATTCAGGATTATTTTTTAGGAGGGGTTGCACCACTAAGGAATGGCGTAGCTGACTGGTGACGTTTTGGTTTTTTTCAGAATACCTGGCCTCAGTTGTATATAAGGTGGATGGCGCTATCAACTGGACAAATCACTATCCAACGGATAAACACTAGCAAAACCAATTGAGTTATCCAGTGGACAGTGATTTATCCAGTGGATAGCGGTATCCATCCTTCAAACAACTAGGGCCAGTTGTAATAGAAAGGTGCAGGTCATCTCATGAAGGGGGGAGGGGGGGTGTGCACCCCCTGCACCCTCCCCTAGATCCACCCCTGAGACAAATTTTACTCTGTCTAATCCCAGACAATATACTCATCAGTGGAATGGGTCAACAAAGTTTGACTTAAGTATTATAAGATTAATTTTTATCAAACCTGAGATAAATTCCTCAGAGTACCCTCCAATACTCAGAAACTTTGAATATAGATGCGTGTTGTTATCCTTTGGTGAAAATGTAACTCTATTGGCCAAGCAAATTCCTGATACATCAGGGCAATAAAGAGGAACTGGGTGACAGATGGAAAAGTAGAAAATGCAAGTTGATGTGACATTTATTTCTGGAGGTTTAAAACGTGTACAATCCCTGAATGTGTCTGTTTCAAACTCAAAGTACCAATATGGCTGCCTAAAAGGTAAAAAAATATATGAGTGGTGGATGTCCAAGAGTTAAAAAGTTGATAAGTGAAAATTGTACTGTATTAATTAAAAGAGACTTTGGTGCAAGAGGACACTGGGTCAGTCACACCATCAAGATTCAGACCATATATTTGAACTGTGCTTATCAAAGTTAAAGAAGCAACTTGAGTAGGGGCAAAGCAAACTGAAAAAATGTAGGCTTGAGCAGAAAGTTCAAATATAGGAAATTTCATTTCTCACACAAGAGTGGGAGCTATTACCAAGCTGACCGCCACCAACTGACATCCTAGCTTGGAATACAATACAATCTCAATAAATAATCTCAGACTGATACAGTAACTGTGAAGATGAATCGAGGGCTGGGTGGGAACTGGAGCTCTGAGGCTCTGAAATTTAGGATACATTTGATTGACTGTATTCAGGAATAAAAGTTAGAAACCCTTCATTTTTATGGAGATTCACATTAAAATTGTCAAACACCCGCTAAAATGCTATTTTTAAACATAACCCTTTTATCTGTGTTGCCTCAAAATGCCAGACATACCATTTTAAAAATCATCACTCCATGTATTCTTATTCCAGAATAAGGTCAATCTAACAAACCCTCAGTCAACAATGGCACACAGCAAAAAAGAAACTGACAAAAGCACTGAACCCCAGAGGTGTGTGAGAAAACATTTACCACTTCTTTCATTCCTCAGCCAGTGGGAAATACAACATATTCTCTACCACATATTCACCTGTTACAGGACACAACACAAACTTGCAAGTGACCAGCTCCCAGATGATGCGATAGCTCAGATGGTAGAGCAAATCCAACGCAATCACATGGTTACGAGTTTGAGTTGCGTTCAAGCCTGGATTTTTTCAGGCTTCTAATTGCAGCTACTCATTGAATGACAAGCTGCTTCATTAACAGCACTGATCACTTTCACTTACAAGTACAAACAGTTATGATAATCCCAATTTGAAAAACAAACATCCCTATGTTAAACGAGTTGCTGTTAATGCATAATTGATGCCTATATATTTAAAGGGGCTGTGTCATGAAATTTCGCCAAATTCAACGACTGGGAACCCGGCAACCAAATCAAGTGAAAAGGAAAAATAACTACTTAAAACATAAAGCAAATACCAAAGGAGGCATGCAGGGATGGGCAAATTTGAAGCAGATGAAAATGGATTGTAATTGGGGTCTTTTGTTTTCTCTGTTATTTGAAATTTAAATTACGTACATTGTATGCTTAACAAGCATTAATTTTTTTTGGCACAAAACTTTGAGTTGCACTGTTTAAAAGCAATTCTTGGTTAATGTTAAGTTGCAAAGTAAGTGGGGGTGAATAATAATATTGGTAAAATTTAACGAAATCAACTGCACTGCCGTGACAAGGCTCCTTTAATAGGAACCATCCATCTCATTGCTTTCAATAATAAGTGTGTAGTAACAACACAAAGAGTAATAATTATTAATGTACGTTAGATGTGGCAAGGATGACTCAGGATTTGATTTGGTATACAGTAGTTGCAAAAAACTGGTGAATTTTTCTCGACAGTTTTGTTTAAAATCATAGTTAGAGCTCAAACCCTAGCCTTACGACCAAGGTTAAAATTTTGGGAATTAGTAAACAATACGAAGACTAACCTGTCAACATTCCTTTTAAAAGAAAATCGACATTTTTGCCATTATTTTGCGAAAAACCTGTCTGACAGATGTAACTATTTATTTCTATACATGATTATTTTTGCTCATTAAGAAAATCCTGAAATTTTAAGGTGGGGTTGTATGGCTAGTTTTTGAGAAAAAGGCCTTTGAAATATCTACTTTCCAGTTCCCCATCCAGGAGCTTGATCACCATATTTAGAATTTTCCGCTGATTTGCATTTATTTGTTAATTAAAAACCTCATTCATGAGCTTAACAGCCTATCAAAACACCGATAAAATGTCACGTGTATGAGCTTTATATCCTGATAAAACACTCCTTGTTAGTATTCTTTATAATTTATAAAGAATACTAATAAGGCATAGCTTGTTTTTCTTGTATGCTAATATTCACCTCTCACAATTTGAACCATTGTTTTGAGTCCAGAGGAACACGCTCTTTGTGGAATGTTTTTTAAGCCGTTTAAAAAAACTTGCAGCACGTATTTTATCGGGTCTAAAAACACTCGGCTACGCCTCGTGTTTTTAAACCCCGATAAAACACTGCTGCTCGTTTTTTAAACATTACATAAAATTACATTTTATATCAATTGCAGTGACTAACACTTCAGAAGAGACATCCTGTTGCTTTAATTTTTCTTTGGAGTCTTCCATGTTTTCTCTGGAAAACTGAAGTAATCTACCTTAAACCATTGACTCCTGAACTGCCCCACAATGATGAGTAAAATTGTCTGGTGTTAGACAGAGAAAATTCTATTAAGTCTCACACTCCCAGAAGTCAATGGGTTAAGGTTTAACTGCTTGGTGCCAACCTGACAATCCATTTAAAATGGATTTTGTGCACTTTGCCTGATCTACTTTCTTCATTCTTCTCCTCTACAACAAGTTTGACAGTTTGGAATTTTATTCCTCCTACGCTAAATGATTTTTTAAAGCAAACCTTGAACAAACTACTCCTAAACAGTTCTGGAGACTAAAGAGGTTTGTATTGTGTTGGCATGAACACAGTATATCTTTCCTTTCTTTGCTCATTTCCAGATTGCTATATACTTATTGACTGAGTGGGATGGCCGGACGGGGAAAATAATTGTCCTGAGGACATGGTGTATGGACTAAGCGCAGCGAGGTTGCGGCATAACCAAGGGCCAAATATTTTCCCATCCTGCCCGACCTTAACTCAGTCAATAAGCATTTTATCATGTAGGCTCTTTACACTATTTATGAGCACTCAGCAAATGAAGTTTTGATAAAATAAGAAACAAAACTTTGCACAGAAAATTTATGTAACATGTTGTTTGCATTTGCTTTTCTGGCTGTAAATACATGTAACTTGGATGTTCAAAAGTGACAAAATCCCCTAAAATATCATCACACGGAGCAGTATGTGTTTCTGGTAGGGCTGTACGCTTTTTTCGGCCCTGCTCACGCTAATGTATGTGGCCCTCATATGGGGATTTTCCCAACAGTTTTACAATAAAGGTGTGCGTGGGGCCGTACGGGCCATATGATAAGATCACTAATTTATCTGGCTAGACTACAGAATACAGTGGCATTTGATTGCATATCATCTAATGTGCAAAAGCTCCCATTGTTGCACACACTATATGGCAAACTGCAAAACAGCTAAACAATACAATACAGGGCCACTTTCGAAACAAGTACCTTTTCAGTAGCTCACGGCAACTGTAGACAACTGATGAGCCACGGAGCTGCCGAGCAACTCAAAGATATTATTTACCTCGCTCGTTCTTCAATCAATGATAAACCCGGGTGATAAACCTTATTCCTTCCTTAAACATTGACTTTTACCGGTGAACCACGGAGCCACTGCAGTGATATTGCTTCAAAAATGGCCTTGTATATATTCTATAGTTGCTCCTTGTTTATTTTCACTGACATTACCTTTTCTTCGTTGAGCCTTATCTCAGTGCTTGACTACTAATATTTTGTACCCACCTCGAATAGCAATGTTAATTGTGAGCATAGTAAATGGCGAGTAACAAGTAAAAATTAACATTGTGCATGTGTTTAATCATAATCAAACGCTATTGTTTTTGGAAATCTTTATACGCTGCTACTTTGGTTCA
>OX421448.1:56013721-56016221 GCA_949126865.1 Montipora capitata
AGGCAGGTCTGCACCAGGGTATTGATTTAAGGGTTAGGTCATAAATTGGGTATCAAATTTTTGGTTAGGTCATAAATAGGGTAGGGAAAATCGCAGATCAATTTCGTTGCAAAGTCTCTTCCGGTCGCCGTCCGTGAAAAACGTCCCGTGCTTGGGCACCAAATACGTCGAATTTCAAACCCAACCCAGGAATGAAGCCGCACTCGTACATCAAGCAAAGGTCGCTAGTTGCCTAAAGTACCCTGGAATCTTGCTAGAAATGCTATTTTTGGCACTTTCCTCCAGATATTTCTTTCAAAAAGTGAAACATAGAAATCACCAGCAAGATTTTTACATCCTTGAAATTTTATCCCCGGCACTACACGGTTCTGGCCTTGCTGTTTTCACCAAGTGGATCATGGGTGGGTGGCAGGTATGCGATAACAGCGTCTTATTTGCAAAACTAACTTAAACAATATAAAGCACCTGATGATTCATTTTTTAGAAGCCAATTTGAGATTTTTTTTCAGCATTCAGGCGGAAATTGTAATTTGGGTGAAAAAAAAAATCCTGCATTTATGTATTTTCCTGGTTCAAACACCCTCAAGTAAATTAAGGCATGTGCCCCAACCTGGCCCTAAATTAATTATTGCACAAAAAAGTAAGGGGGTGGTGTGACTTCTGAAGGTTTAGCAATAACAACCTAAGACGTTCGCAGACTAATAACGTCACAAAAAATGAGGTCACGTGACTTGTTACAGCCACAAAACTCAAAATAAAAAGGGCAACAGTTTATGCTAAAATTTATTTCACTTCGATACAATTAGATTAGTCAAAATGGTAAAAGAAAACGAACTGTGCGGCTTGGCCTTTGTTAAATATGTCTTTAGTTTTGGAAATATACGGCATTCTGTTCTAGTGCCAGTCCCCTAGGGAAAGTGATTTCTTTTTTCGGACATTCATTTAAATTTTTCTTGAAATGTCCAAGCACAGAAATGATGTACCCAGGAGTGTTAACATCATAAAGGTAAATCCAGTCCCCAGAAAATGATAGAAAGTGTTGCCGTTTAGCTGAGAAGATTTCTGTGCTAAAATAGCTTTGACATGTCACGTGATAATATGTAATATATTATATAAGGTTTCACATCTTATTGCTGCTGTCGATGTCCCAAAGTTATTTCATGTTATGCAAAATGCTTCAATAGTTAGAACACCCCCTCACTTATTTTCATAAAAGAGATCTGGGCCCAGGCCTTAATTCACCTGAGCTGTTATCGTATTCTTTCAAATAGTTCTGTGTTCGTCTTTTCCAAACTAGGGAGTTTAATTAAGCAAGGATACCGGCAATGTAAACCAAAACGGTACTTCAAAATATGACTTAGCGTTATTGCGAGTTTTTCGCGATTATTTCGTTTTTTTCGCGTTGTACAATACCGTTACGAGCCAACCATCCTGTAAATGGAGGTGTACAAACGGTCTTACAGTTCAGATAGTAAATGAATGGTTGAATGATTGTTGTACCCTCACGTTGTCGTCAAAACCTAAAATTTGGCGATTTCACGTTGTTTTTTTTTGTGGAGTGCGGCAAAGAAATGCACGGAAATTTGTGCTGCACGTTGAGGTCGATTTTATTTCCATTTTTAACCAATAATATTCTTGATTTGAGGCGTTGCATGTCGTTGCCGTATATATAGCCGTCGTTTTTGCGTAAACTCTATCTCCACTTTCATCCTTTTTTTGTAATAAATGAAGTCAAGGATTGCCGCCAGGCGGCACTGATTTTAAACACAACGCCCAGAGTAAATATGTACTTAGTTTAAATGGACAATTGACGTTATAACATTCCGGTGTTGTACTGAAAAGCTGCAGCAAATTTACTTGCAGTTTTAAAAAAGAAAGCATTCTCGTTCGCTTGGTGGAGCGCAAGTCCTAACTTTGTAGGCTGCAACACGATTAGACGCATTGAAAACTGAGGCAGGAAAGCTGTTTTGAGTTGAAAGCGGCAATTTAAACTGAATATCGCGCATCGGTATGCAGTGCAAGAGCTGCTTTAAACTGTCAATAGCATTACTTTTAGCCGTCAGCATTATCAGAGAGATAGCCTCAGAGCCTAGATGGCGGTATAGTCGTAAGCGAAGGCGTTGTCGCGCGAAGAACTGCGTCCCTGGACAATGGAACAGCTGGAGCTCGTGTTCCCACAGCTGTGGACCTCATGGAGTGTCAAGACGAAGCAGATCGATAAGACCTGCTAGCTGCGGCGGAACTTGCTATGCATCTGCTGTCCAGGAGAAAGCATGCAATCGTTTTTGCATGAATGGTGGAACACTAATTCGCTCTTATTGTTACTGTAAATCTGGCTACAAGGGCGACTGCTGCAACAATGGTGAGTGATTTTGTACAGTTGTTTCAAAGACAATGCATATAACTTCATTATTAACTGGAGACCGACTGTACAAAAGTAAACGGAGTTACCGGGACTTCCGTCGTCCTGTATTTCGAACCTTAAATTTTTCCGTGGTCA
>OX421448.1:56021221-56053721 GCA_949126865.1 Montipora capitata
GGCCATTTTGAAATCCATTGTTTCAAATAGCTATTATGGGATTCTAGGGGGGCAAATGCATACTAATTTGACCCCTTGGAATCCCATAATAGCTATTTGAAACAATGGATTTCAAAATGACTGCCGTAACCGTAAAATGGTCTATGGCCGCAGTATGGCACATGTGAGGTCACGTGAAAACACTCTTATATCATTTCATCGTTAATGAATACTGTTCACTGATCAGTTTGTCCTCTACTTTGGATTTCTAACACCGTTCATATATCTTATTTCCCGGCAGATGGAGGGTGGTCCAATTGGTCAAGTTGGGGACATTGTATAGGATACTGTGGATCAGGAATACAGACCCGAAAGAGGTCTTGTACCAAACCACCACCAAGCTATGGCGGGAGAAAATGCTCAGGACCCGCTGAGCAGCACAAGAATTGTTTACTCCAGCGGTGCCCAGGTAAGTTAAACTTTCGTGAGAGCCGCTTCTGTTATAAGAGACGTTAGCTAACGTGCGTTATCTTTTGGTCAGAGAACTCGTCAAGGGATTGGTTGTACGGCAAACTAAATATCCCGGAAGCTAACAAAGCACGCTCTCAAACTCCTTAGTCTTTGTCAACGGGCAAAGGACGAGGTCGTTTTATCCCTCTTTTGCGAAAACTTAACATTCTGTTCTATTCAAGAAAAACGAAATTCCAAGATCTAAAGAATTGGCGTGGTCCATCTTGGCACCGGGAGGTGTGGAACGAGAGTTGTTCGCGGCACCCCGATCGCAAGTGCCAAATGATGATGATGAGATTAACATTTCCTTAATGGATAGGTTCATTTCAATCGCAGACAGCCTATCAAGTGTTTTCAGAAACCCATAAGGGTTGAAACGTGCAACGGCCCCTTGTGTGCTGGGAAACAAGCTTCTGAATATTCGATTTGCTAAGTACCATATTTGGAACAACAAGAGCTAGGGGTTTCCAAATATGGTACTTAGCACTGAAACATTCAACCAATCAGTTCGCACTGAATATTCGGAAGATGTGAACGCGCGTTACTCGTTTCAACCCTTATGGGTTTCTGGTGTTTTATAATCTTAACCTGCTCAATCCGCTGATCAAAAGGGAGAACTCTCCTCCGCTCAACGCGTTCAGTATATCCCGTGGCAGACTTTTTACGTTGCGTAACAACGGTGTTTTGAGACAATCTCCCGCCCTCGCTATGGCACGATCCAATTACTGAGTTCTTCTTTCTGTTTCCAGTGAATGGTGGATGGTCAGCCTGGTTACCTTGGAGCAGATGCTCCAAAACGTGTGGAGAAGGACTCCAGTATACGAACCGATATTGCAACAATCCTAAACCCCAAGATGGAGGGAGACATTGTGAGGGACAGAACAGCGACACGCGAACCTGTTCCGTCAAATCATGCACGGGTATTGTTGAAGAGAACTTTGTTTTCAACACCATTTCCAGAAATGCAACTGATTAGGTTTATATATAAGCGTCAAAAATTGTCCATTAGCTTTGTCCTCAAAATCAACATTAGTCGTGTCCACATACCGGCAATAAATGTCAGGAAAAAGCCCGTCTAATTTAAAGTGCCTATTACCTGATGTCACATGTCCACTTTATTTATTTATTTATTTATTTATTTATTCTCCGAAATTATCTCAAATACATCGTATTGTTTTTGGAACCTTTTGGTTGAAATTTGACTTTTTTCTTTGCTTTGCATGAAAGACGGGAAAAGTGGTCATACTTTGATCCATAACCGAGCAATGAAGGGGATGGGTTCGATACCGTGTTGACGTCACAAATTAATTTGCATCTCTGTTTTCAAAGAACTTTCTCAAACTTTCTCAATCCAAAGCAGTTTGTAACGTCAACCCAGTATCGACGCAAAATTCGACGCTCATCGGATTTGCTGCGTTTCTAGACATAAGAAAACGAGGCCTTTTCGTATTGTAGTTCTAATTACTGTCAAGTTTGATTTCTATGCGCTGCCATCAATGAACCAATCAATAATTCAGCAGGTCAGTCAATCATTCAGTTAATCAATCAGTCAAAAAAAGACAGCATGAGTGGTCTTTATTCGGTCAGTCAGTCAATCAAACAACTCCTTTTCGGTGAATTTACATTTTTTAATGACGCTAAGGCGATAAATAAACCAAAATTGACTATCAGGCCTTATAATAAATCACTTGTCAAAGTACGTCATGCCGTAATAACTGCTTACCGGCTAATTAGGAAATTTTTTTTCGCTCCAACCATTCAGAATGAGACTACGGTTTAAAAATGTAAATGTTCCGATACTATATTAAACAATAGTTTTCTTTCTTTAAGTGGACGGTGGGTGGAGTTCCTGGGGAAAATGGTACAAATGTTCGAAAACGTGTGGTACTGGGTCACAGTATCGACTACGGACCTGTACCAGGCCTTCTCCCGGATATGGCGGAAAGCGCTGTGTTGGATCAGATAAAGAGACTCGGATATGTAACACACGACATTGCCCCGGTGCGTATCACATGATTATAATTACTTCTAAAAAAACGGTTTTTTGTTCGCGGCACCCCGATCGCAAGTGCCAAATGATGATGATGAAATTAACATTTCGTTAATGGATAGGTTCATTTCGCAGACAGCCATACATGTCCAATACACTCGACCTGAGTCGGGTTGTCTTCACTCGCAGGCGGATTGAGTCCGATCGCGACCGGAACCGGAAATGGGTGCATGGCGCTTGATCAGTGGTACCGGAAGTGAGGGTTAACAGGAGCGAGGGGGGTTGAAAAAGTTGGCAAACAGACTCGATCGGATCCGATGGAGACAGCTCTTCCTGGCAAGAGTCAATCGGACTCTCGGAAGTCAGTTCGCGCGTGACAGAAAATAGGGAGCTTAAGCACGGGCGTTTTTGAGACGCGGACGGCAACCGGAAGAGAACATTTCTCGTGCCAGGACAGTGGTGTCTCTTAGATTTTTATACTAATCATCTCTGATGGAGAAAAGATACTTAGGAATGTAAATGTAGTAGTGTCAAGACAGGATAAAAGGGAAAGCAGCTCACTTCCGGTTGCCGTCCGCGTCTCAAAAACGCGCGTGCTTAAGCTCCCTAATATCTCTCAGCCATGACGCGAAACAAGCACAAGCTACACGTGAAATATACGTCGTTCTTAAAGCCATGAGGCGATACAAGCGCGCTACACATGTAACATTAGTCGTTCTTTAAAACATGAGGCGAAAGTCAACGTCACGAAACATTGCACTCCACACTATACCTCGTTCTTTAAAGCATGAAGCTGAACAAGATTTTCACAAATCCAGGTCATTGAATGTCCGATTGCGATAGAAATTCTTGTCATCCAATCTCCGACAACAATAAATTATTAGCTTTTCAGTCAAATCCACTGATTTCAGTGACGAAGACAAAGATACTCTGCGTGAAAGAGAGCCTTTCCCTGGATGAAAACTTTCATTTGTTTTTCTAATTGAAATTGTGATTAATTCCATAAGACATTAGAAACTTCTATAGCATTCTGGAACTGTTCTAGTTAGAAGAGCTCTATATTGATTAGATGTGAAATATAGAATGGTCAAGGTTATGACATTAGAAAGGTCTATAGCATTCTAGAACTGCTCTAGTTTGAAGAGCTCTATAGGAAGTTCTATATCATTCTACAACCGCTCTAGTAAAATGGTCGTATGTGCAAACTCCTAAAGTTCTGATTAAAGTCAAAATTCGCAGTTCTAGAGTTCCGATTTCTAGAATTCTAAGTTCTAGAATTCTCAATTGTTATATGTTACCCTCTGTGGGCTTTAGAATGTCTAGAGTTCTAGAATAGCCAGACTCTCTAACTGAATTCCAGAACGTCTAAACTGCACACTAGACTTGGTTGATTTCACTGATTACCATTCACTAGTTTAAATACTGAGCACTCATTTAAGCAAAAACAAATCCACCATGTAACCGTGTTATACCTCGACCGTATCCAAGCACCTTAAGTGAGCTAAAACGTTCCGCGGTTTTCCCAAACGAATTAAAAGTGGACATGAAAACTTGACTAAACCAGGTATCGCTCTTTAGCTTTCACTTTGCGGTTCGGTTAACTACACTTTTTACGAGATTATGTGAAGAAGAAAGCACTCGTTTACTGATTAAGCCTAGGCGCTCCTTTCAGTTATTAGGCCCCTTGAGTAAGCACTCTCGCAAAAGTTTAGCTTTCATTTTGCGGTTCGGTCAACTACACTTTTCACACAATCTCCGACAACAATAAATTATTAGCTGTTCAGTCAAATCAGTGTACAAGACAAAGATAATCTGAACGAGAGCCTTTCCCTAGAATAAAACTTCCATTTGATTTTCTAATTGAAATTGTGATTAATTCGGAATAACTGATATGTTATATATTTATGAAAATTAGTAAGTGAAAACAACATAGAAGGATGTTTAACAAACCCAAAAAATTATTACTACCCCAGCAAGAACTTGTTCGCCGAACGTCCGGCTCGGTGTGCGCTTGCAATGTCACTGAACCACCGAAGCCATCGGAGATATGTCCAGAAATGCACGCAACAACCAAAAATGGCAAAAAAGAGAAAATGTTGGCGAATTTGGCAAATATGGCGAAAATGACAATTTTGCCACAATCGCCAACAAGGTAAAGCACAAAGCAGAGAGTGCTTAGGCCTAATCACTGAAAGGAGCGCTTAGGCGTAATCAGTAAACGACTGCTTTCTTCGAACCGTAAAATGAAAGCTAAAATTTTACAATAGCGCTTACACTTTTTAAATATCGCTATAATGAACTGCCATCGCGGTCCGCAATCCCGTAGTCGAGGAATGAAAATTGTTCAAGGGCAAGACGATCTCGTGAAAAGTGTAGTGAACCGAACAACAAAATGAAAGCTATTATTTCAAGAGAGTGCTTTGGACTAATCACGGAAGCGAGCGCTTCGGCGTAATCAGTAAACGAGTGCTTTCTTCCTCACAAGATCTCGTGAAAAGTGTATTTAAGTGCACTGCAGTGCTTTCTTCACACGCACTCGTGAATAGTGTAGTAAACCGAAGCACAAAATGAAAGCTACAATTTTACGAGAGTGCTTAGGCCTAATCACTGAAACGAGCGCTTAGTCTTAAACAGGAATCGAGTGCTATTTCCTGTAGTCAACCGAACCGTCAAATGAAAGTTAACCGAATTGTAAAATGATTCGATCAACGCACCATAAGAACGAGAGATACATATCAACAATGGGATTGATCGCGCTTTAAGAAACATTACTGTTTTTCACTCGATCATCGTGCTTTATGAACGAGAAATACATATACATCAATGAGGGGGACATTGGGATTTTCGGTTTTGCGGTTTTGGCTATTTTTTAGATCGGTTTTTCGGTTTTTGTGCCAAAAGACTTCGGTTTTTCGGTTTTGGTGTTCATTGCTGTTTGCGGGTTTTTCGTTTTTTAGCATCTGGTTTTCGGTTTTCGTAAAAAATACGAGCGGTTTTTCGGTTTTGTTATCCGATGTGCTTTTTAGGTTTTTCTATTTGGGTTCCGGTTTTTCTTAGATTTGAGCGGCAATTGATCTCGAATAGAGAGTGTTTTTTATTTATTTAATCTTTATTTAACCACGGTGCAATTCATCAACAATATAAAAAAAATCTCTACAATTAAAAATTTATTCTTGAGTTGCACGTCACGCAAGTAAAAACATAAATCGCTTACCATTTAAAAAATTGAGTCAACAAATCGAAATGTTATAGAAAAGGAATAAATAAACAACAGGTCCAAGTCTCAGGGCTGTGCGATATTCCGTACTTGAGTTATTCGGCAAAATATATTACTCAAATTTGTAGAGTTTAGTATGGAGACGCCATGTTGGTCCCGGGGGGGCACTCCCATATGGAACAGACGGGGATTCTAGTCTGAAATTTTGAATTTAACCCCTAAAGGAGACCATTTGGGCGTGGCTCAAGCGTCTCCACTGGATCCGATGGAGTCCGTTTGCCGACATTTCCCATCGCCTCCTCAACTATATTTGCTGTATATTTACTAAGTCTCTCGCGAACTGACTTCCGGTGAGTCTGGTTGCTCTTGGCCTTCGTCCATCGGACTCAGTTTGGGTGTATTGGACAACCCTGACAGCCTATCAAGTGTTTTATAATCTTAACTAGACTTGCCCCAAGTCGTCTTTTTGGACAACGAGCGAAACGAGGAAAATCCATATTATCCTTTCACAGGTACAGTCTGGGCAAAAGTAATGAGGACGAACTTCAACAAGTTTCCTCGGATTTCGACTGATAGTAGCGAAAAACAGCGAAATTTCGAAGGACACGACACTTGAACTAATCTTCCGCGAATTTTCGATGCGGCTTTTCTTTGAACCGCTCGAAATTACGGCCTTGTTGGTGAAAGGACGAATTTCCCTCTAATTACTTTTGCACAGTACTGCAATACTTCAATCCTTACATGTACATAGGTGTGAAATATGAGCGAGAAAGCCGCGGAAGACAACAGCAGCGAAATTGATACAGAAGAAAAGTAGTATAACTGATAGCTTTATAACAATGTAAAGATGAAAAGAATAGAACACTAACCATTTCGCTACACAATGCACTTCATCAATGAATACAGCTTCGATTTTGTTCTTTAATGCAATAATCGTGGACCGATGACTACCAAATAAAGCTTCGGGGCTTGTGAACACAAGGTTGTATTTGCCCTCTGAGGCTTCCTTGTTTTCAGTTTCTGAACTCTCTGGACCCACAACAACAGCCTTGATTCCTTTTTCACGTAAGCTGTACACTTGATCGTTCATTAAGGAAACCAGAGGACAAATTACGAGGCACACTGTCTGAATATCATCCCTTTCGCCATGTTTGAAGAAATCTATCGCAAACGGCGCGATATGAAAGGTAAGACTTTTTCCCGATCCTGTCGGCGAAATCATCAAAACTTCTCGACCACTGATATAGGCTTCTACCACCTTCCTTTGGTTTTCTCTGATATCTTCGAAATTTAGCTTATTTAAACCGAAGTTAATGGCTTCTCGCACAGTCATTTTGATTCCGTGATCGAGGTAAGCACTTGAGCCCAGGAAAATGACGTCAAATTACATGACGGTTTCTGATTGGAGATTATTGCTGCCACACCCCCGGACACACCGCCGACCAAAAATCTGGTCGGTAGAATATGGCGCGCTGCAGGTGAGAAAAGTCCGTTTTCCGCCCCACTGGACCCCCACAAAAACGGACTTTGAGAAAGTCTAAATCTTAACCTGCTCAATCCGCTGAGCAGAAGGGAGAACTCTCCTCCGCTCAACGCGTTCAGTATATCCCGTGACAGACTTTTTACGTTGCGTGACAACGGTGTTTTGAGACAATCTCCCGCCCCTCGCTATGGCACGATCCAATTACTGAGTTCTTCTTTCTGTTTGCAGTGAATGGTGGATGGTCAGCCTGGCTACCTTGGAGCAGATGCACCAAAACGTGTGGAGAAGGACTCCAGTATACGAACCGATATTGCAACAATCCTAAACCCCAAGATGGAGGGAGACATTGTGAGGGACAGAACAGCGACACGCGAACCTGTTCCGTCAAATCATGCACGGGTATTGTTGAAGAGAACTTTGTTTTCAACACCATTTCCAGAAATGCAACTGATTAGGTTTATATATAAGCGTCAAAAATTGTCCATTAGCTTTGTCCTCAAAATCAACATTAGTCGTGTCCACATACCGGCAATAAATGTCAGGAAAAAGCCCGTCTAATTTAAAGTGCCTATTACCTGATGTCACATGTCCACTTTATTTATTTATTTATTTATTTATTTATTCTCCGAAATTATCTCAAATACATCGTATTGTTTTTGGAACCTTTTGGTTGAAATTTGACTTTTTTCTTTGCTTTGCATGAAAGACGGGAAAAGTGGTCATACTTTGATCCATAACCGAGCAATGAAGGGGATGGGTTCGATACCGTGTTGACGTCACAAATTAATTTGCATCTCTGTTTTCAAAGAACTTTCTCAAACTTTCTCAATCCAAAGCAGTTTGTAACGTCAACCCAGTATCGACGCAAAATTCGACGCTCATCGGATTTGCTGCGTTTCTAGACATAAGAAAACGAGGCCTTTTCGTATTGTAGTTCTAATTACTGTCAAGTTTGATTTCTATGCGCTGCCATCAATGAACCAATCAATAATTCAGCAGGTCAGTCAATCATTCAGTTAATCAATCAGTCAAAAAAAGACAGCATGAGTGGTCTTTATTCGGTCAGTCAGTCAATCAAACAACTCCTTTTCGGTGAATTTACATTTTTTAATGACGCTACCGCGATAAATAAACCAAAATTGATTATCAGGCCTTATAATAAATCACTTGTCAAAGTACGTCATGCCGTAATAACTGCTTACCGGCTAATTAGGAAAATTTCTTTCGCGCCAACCATTGAGAACACGGTTTAAAAATGTAAATGTTCCGATACTATGTTAAACAATAGTTTTCTTTCTTTAAGTGGACGGTGGGTGGAGTTCCTGGGGAAAATGGTACAAATGTTCTAAAACGTGTGGTACTGGGTCACAGTATCGACTACGGACCTGTACCAGGCCTCCTCCAGGATATGGAGGAAAGCGCTGTGTTGGATCAGATAAAGAGACTCGGATATGTAACACACGACATTGCCCCGGTGCGTATCACATGATTATAATTACTTCTAAAAAACCGTTCTTTTTCGTATTGAACCTTTGATTACTGTGAAATTTAATTTCTTTAACTCGTCTTATGTTGTACCTGAGACACCACTCCATAGCCTGGGACCACGCTCACGCACATGGCAAATTTGTTTTTTTCGCCACCATAACCCCAACAGCGGTGCCTGGTCCCAGGCTATCACTCCATTGATCATCAATTAATCATGATTCAGTTAGTCAATCAGTTGGTCAACCAGTTATACAGTCAGTCAGTCAATGAACCAATCAATCTACATGGTAGCGTAGTACTACTGTCAATCAGTCAGTCATTCCTTCAATCGATTGGTCAATTGCAATGTTCGACCAGTCAATTTGACCATCAGTCAATCAGTCAGTCAGTGAGTCAGCCAGACAGACAGTCAGTCAGTCAGTCAGTCAGTCAGTCAGTCAGTCAGTCAATCAATCAATCAATCAATCAATCGATCAATCAGTCAGTCAGTCAGCCAGCCAACCAGCCAGTCAGTAAGTCAGACAATCGAACAGTCTTTTCCTCTAAACTGCCAACTGATTTTCTCTCTTCAAGCGGACGGTGGGTGGAGTCCCTGGGGAAAGTGGTGCAAATGTTCGAAAACATGTGGCACTGGGTCACAGTATCGAAAACGGACATGTACCAGGCCTCCCCCAGGATATGGCGGAAAGTCCTGTGTTGGATCAGATAAAGAAACACGGACCTGCAACACACAACGTTGCGCCGGTGCGTATCACATACTTATAATTAAAAAGAATTTTTCTTCGTATTGAAGCTGAGCCGGTGTCTCAGTTGGTTGAGCACCGGGCTGCCATGCGGGAGATCGTGAGTTCGACTCCGGCCGGACCGTCAAACACTCAGGGTCTTTAAATAACTGAGGAGAAAGTTACATCCGCAAATGGTTAGATAAGGACTATAAACAGTAAGCCCCGTCTCACAAATATTTTCCATGTTCATTAGTTCCCTGTGGGACGGTAAAGAACCCAAACACTATTAGAGAAGAGTAGGGGATGAAGTTCCCGGTGTTGTGGCTGTCCTCTGTGTGTATATGGGTTGGTGGGTATAGCAGGTCTACATCAGCTGAATAGCTGCCAAAACTTCAACCTGCTCAAACAAATAAGTAACAAACAAACAAACAACCAGTCAGTCAGGCAATCGAACAGTTTTTTCCAGTAAAGTGCCAACTAGTTTTCAAGCTAGGGCCTGATTACATGGCGACTTTCAGCCCAGGTTCTGAAAGAGATCCTCTTGACATAAAAATGGCAATTACATGGAGAAGCGGCCCGGGCCTAAAATCCTAGCCCAGTTTCAGAAAAAAAAACATAGTCTAGGCGCATGCTTACGTTTCTTTTTCAGCCCAGACTGAAATTCCACTTCGATTAAATGGACTTTTTGCGGATTTTTCAGCCCGTTTGCCCAGGCTGAAAAATCCACAATAACGTCCATGTAATCGAAGTGGAATCTCAGCCCGGGCTGAAAAAGAAACGTAAGCATGCGCCTAGACTATGTTTTCTCATCTCAGTAAAATTTCCTAGGCAATTTGTGTTTTGCGCCCGGGCTGAAATTCATTATGTAATAGCAACAAAATTTCATCTCCGTGGGCGGAGCGAAATTTCAGCCCGGGCTGAAATTCGCCAGGTAATCAGGTCGTAAGTTGTTGTTTTTAACAACGCTAGCTTTGCAATTATACCATTATTGAATATGGGGTATAATTAACACAAATCATTCGTGACAAATATCTTATGCCATAGAAATTGTTTAATTATTTGTTTTTCAATTAGGGAAAATTATCACTCGCTTCAACCATTCGGGTTGATAAAATGGTATGAAAACGCAACTGATTGATATCAAACAACAATATTTTCTCTTCAAGAGGACGGTGGCTGGAGTTCTTGGGGAAAATGGTGCAAATGTTCGAAAACGTGTGGCACTGGTTCACAGTATCGAATACGGACCTGTACCAGGCCTCCTCCAGGATATGGAGGAAAGCGCTGTGTTGGATCAGATAAAGAGACTCGGGCATGCAACACACGACATTGCCCCAGTGAGTATCACGTAATGAAGCGAGCCCCATCAAGCCGGCATTGCGTATGCTCTAAGACAATCGAGAAGAAATACCGTTTCGGAAACTTAATACAACCTACCATCTCAGTCAAATAAGTCACTTGGGCGACTGAGCATTTAAAACTTATCCGGCTTAATCCCCTCGGGATGCATGTTCTCATCTTGTGTTACCGAGTCTTAAACTTCTGGCTCAGCCCTTCTCGGCCATTTCCCATGTTAAGCCCGATGAAACAGTTTTGCTTATCTTTTTTTTCATGTTCTTTATGGTTAAAAGAAACAACATCAAAATATCTGTTCATTGTTTGTTTTTCAGGGTAAAATAGTAGCAATATAAGTCTTACACAAATAAAACTTAAATCTGTCTAATTATGATGTATGCTATAAGTAATTATCACCCATAATGCGTAATCGCTTTACTTAATAGAGCGGTTTTCAATTGATTTCCGTAAAACAAATACCAAATTAATTACTTCTCCCAATCACAGCTGGTGCAAAACAGCGCAATGAATCAATCCAAATTCGTAGCAATAGGCCTTTTGCAACAAACGATCACATGGTACAAAATCCGCCATGCTGGAGGGCAAGCTCATTATTATTCCCCACTGGGACAGTAAAACAAAGGCAAGTCAAGCTTGACTGGTTCAGGTCTCTTTGTTTTAATGTCCCAGTGGAGGAATAATAATGAGCTTGCCCTCCAGCATGGCGGATTTTGTACCATGTGATCGTTTGTTGCAAAAGGACTTGCTCAAAGCGCGGAAAAAATCGCGCCTGCAAGTTGCGATTGGTTTTGGTCTTCCTTTGGTCTTCATTTTCATTGCCTGATTTCAAGACGTTGACGTTTTTAACCTGTATCTCGCTTAATTTTGGGGGTCTATTAACACCAAACTTGGGGACTTTGTAACTTGGTGTGCACTTTCTGACTATGTAGATCAATAGTTGCTAATCCCAAAATTTGCAGACTCTTACCTTGTCCCCCTCGGCTTGAAATGATGCAATTGGTTGGTTGGTTGGCAATTGCAATCGCGTAATTACTTTCCACAGTCATTTGAAAACTGCTCTAATTGGTAATTATTAATGATAAATAATTATTACTCTCATAAATTCGTAATTGTTATAATAATTGGCTGACGTATACGTAATTGTGTACAGTATACGGTGCGGTAATATGGGCTTCTAGCTGCAATAGAAACACAACACTCCATAAATTAAACAGTCACAAAGGGCGGAGAAACCGTTGGCTTTTAATGATTACTTAAATGCTTCCCAATGTCTGAAAAACAATTTTTACTATATTACATTGAAGAAAATAACGGCAGGCATAGCCAAGTTAACACAGTGTACATCGAGCGCATCATTTTACACTACAAAAAAGTTCTCTTTCAAAAAGATTATTTTATTAAACCCATGGAAAACCTTTTTATATATATTTTTCGGCGCTTAGTTGGTGGCGGTTGGTCCGACTGGACTATCTGGAACAAGTGCTCGCGAACATGTGGAAATGGAAAGCAGACGAGCAAACGATACTGCAACAATCCTGTGCCCAAATATGGGGGAAGGAAGTGCTATGGTAACGACGAGAGGTCACGTGCTTGCAATCTCAAACATTGCCCTGGTAAATACGTCTATTATTTTCATAAGGATGCGGTGCGCATTTTACGTACATACAAATTTCGTCAGTTGCCAAGTTTTATTAACGGAACAAACAAAGTGACGGACAAGACAGACATAAACATAAACGAACTGAAAGAACAAAAAACATCAGCACGTTGTCTGCCTTCCGGGATATGTGTAAAGATGTTAGATAGATTTAGTATATCGCGTTTATGGCGAGCGGCAAACGTTAAAATTTGAGATTTTTCGAAAATCAAAGAAAGTTGTTTCATTTTGGCTCATTTCTTATCTACAGATATCGGTCCACGTCTCAAAAGAGATAAAGTAGTTAGAATAAAACCAATTTGAAGCATTTATAAGAAACAGCAGCCTGTCCTTTACCGTTCGCTGTTCCATGTGAATGAGACCCCAAACCTCTTCATTGTGGAAGAGCAGCCGCCAAGTTAACACACGAAGACATAAGTCCATAAACAGAAATCTCGATATGCAATGTGGGCAGGGTTCGACTCCCAGATCCGACATAATATGTGGGTTTGAGTTTGTTGGTTCTTTACTCTGTTCCGAGAGGTTTTTCTCCGGGTACTCCGGGTTTCCTCTCTCCACAAAAACCAATATGATTTGATATGTGTTAAGGACGGTGCCTACTAGGTATTTTTTCCCTGGTTATGAATATGCGGGAAAAGCAGATCTTAAAAAGTGTTATTGAAATCCAAAAAGAAAATTGGGGGTAACCACGCATTTTTGAAAGATAATTAATCAACAGTATTTGTAAAAAGCTTTAAAATACAAAGCAATGTATGGCGTTCTTTTCCAAATTGAAGCTTCATTATCTCTGAAAAATGCGTGGTTACCCCCAAGAGTACTTGCTAAGTTCTGCTTTCTCCGCATAGTTTTAAACAGCGCAAAAATATCCTTATATTGGTAAGCACCACCAATAGGAAACCTGAGTATCTTGAGATGCGCAGAACGTATGCGCAGTAACAATAGTACGCACCGTCCTTAATTCGCCAGTTCTGAGTTCACGTCTGCCTCCTCTTCAAAGCGAGTCTAAGTGCGAAGTAGAACTAATCACCATCACAAAAACTTCGCACTTGGACTCGCTTTGAAGGGGAGGGAGACATGAACTAAAAAAATGGCCTATCTGATTGTGTACGACCCCACAAGCTGTTCAGCTTTAAACATTATTGTGTTATTATCATTGTTATCATTATTATTATTATTATTATTATTATTATTATTATTATTATTATTATTAGTAGTAGTAGTAGTAGTAGTAGTAGTAGTAGTAGTATGGGGCCAATCAGGCTGTCGCGTTGTTAACTATTTTTAGAACAGATGCAAAGCAATTGAAAGCGTTGTGGCCATTAGGTTAAAAAATCTTGACCATTATCTGGCGGAACCTATACTAGAAATTCAGATAGCAACGTAAGGTGATTAGCGAAAGGCCAAATGGAACGCTGACGAAGGCCACTAATAGGCAGAAGAATACACAGGAAGAGGTTAGACTTGGTGTTCACTCTCAACTTGTGAGAGTCCTCCCTTGTTTTGGGGATAAGGAAAACCTGGCCAAGATTTAGAATGAGGAACGGGAACAACGGAAACACATCTTAAGGTCCCTAATTTAGAAACGCCCACGCGGGGCCGGCAGAACCAGTGTCTTTGCTCATCAAAACCCATTATGGCATTTGCTTTCCCCGTCGACGTCTTCCTCGCTTTACTTAGCTTCTTAATCTCCTTAGTGAACGGTCGCTGGTCAAAATGGGCAACTTGGTCAAAGTGTTCGAAGACTTGTGGCTATGGAAGTCAGACCCGTTTCCGAACTTGTTCGAATCCACCACCAAAGTATGGAGGGAAATGCAAAGGACCAAGTAGTCAGAGAAAATCTTGTCTTCCAAAGAAATGTCCAGGTATGATGCATCAGTTTATAATTATTCTTAGCTTGAAAAAGATGGTTAGTAAAATACTTTTGTTCCAACAACTATTTTACAGAAAATTACTTTCCATGCACCAACGCATTAAAAGCCTTCCACAATTGTTTAAAACATGAAGTTTGGTCATTGGTTTAATCCCTGAAGTTCGTTTTTTTTCGCCTGAACATCATTGATTTCATTTCACTCGTGCAAAACCGGCAATGTATACGGCTGTTCAAGAATGGGTTCGAATAGTTTCAAAGGGAAAGATATCAACCATGCAAAGCGAGAAACAACATTTTTTTTAACTTTCGAAAGTCTTTGCTTATCAACTGAAGCTATTTTTCTCGTGTTCTCGTGCTCGTTGATATTAGTGAGCTTTGAGTAAGCCAGTTTTCTTTTCTAAGTGCTATAGGCTTAGAGAAAAGCAATTTTTAGTGTGCGGGCTCAGAACCGAAGATTCGTTATTATTGTTCTTGTTGCCGGTCCAGCTACTTTTCTTCAGACACATTTATTATTTAAAACAGAAATATCTTTCAAGTTACAATGTCCTGCTTTTTTGCTGACATAGAACAGTAATTCAATGTTCAGAACATTAAACGAGTACTTGTTTTTTTCTTACAAACCTCGAATAAACCCCACACTCTGATTGGGAGGAGGGTTTAATCGAGTAAATACGGTACTTCAATTTAACGTTAGTACTACGGCAATGTTACAACAACAAAGCCAAAATGAAGGACATCCCTTCCAAGAGCTGAACCTTTTTCATAATTGTTTGAAATCTTATGTAAATGTATTTTACCAAAGGAGTTGATAATGTAAATTGACCACCGTACAGGGATTCTAAAAGCTGACGTTTCGAGCGTTAGCCCTTCGTCAGAGCGAATCGAGGAATTATGGGTTGTGTGTAGTTTTTCTAGTGCAGTAGGAGCTACGCTATTGGTGGTAACATGGCAACGTGAAAAAGAGGAATACATTAGTTAAATGAAAAGCGTTCGTTAATACCGTGGGGATTAAGGGTACCGATTTGGAAGATGAATTTTTGTTCCAGATTCTTGCGGCTTTCCGTCGTACCTAGATGTAGGGAAAGGCCGCAGATAGCCATGTGTTGTTTGGAGTGGTTAGGAAGATTAAAATGACGAGCGACTGGCTTAGATGCATGTAAATGTACTCTGCCAATCTTTTTTCTCCTTGACATAAAAAATTCTGGTGGCTTTGTGTACTTGAAGAGGACATTGACTATTTAACAGATGCTGATTATGGAACATTCGAAAGCCTTAGTCTTAACTGAATAACTTCCTTTTTTTTCAGTGAATGGTCGCTGGTCACATTGGGCGGCTTGGTCAAAGTGTTCAAAGACTTGTGGTAATGGAACCCTGACCCGTCTCCGAACCTGTACCAATCCCCCGCCGAAGTATGGGGGTAAATGTGTTGGAATTAGTATGCAGAAGAAACCTTGCATTGTGATGTCATGTCCTGGTTCGTATTTCTTTTTAAATTGACCATTGTTGGACTCGAATAAGCATGGAACGGAGACTGAAGAAAAAAGGGGATGTTTTCAGATGCGAATTGCTATCCCTGTATAAGCTTCCATTTCATGCTGGCTCTTGTCCAATTGTGGATATACGGAACTGCTCCATTACATAGAGAGAGTTAGCTTGCACTGAAGAAATGTGTTGTACGAATGTTATACCCGTAGCTTCTCCAGCACCTTTTTACATGTCACAGAAGAATAACCTACTAATCCTTTTTATCAAGTTAATCCTCTTTATGTACTAATGCACTCGCACTAACATTTTTTTCTGCCGTCCGACGAGAATGAAAGAAAGCAACTGAACTTCAAATTGTAAACTTTAATAATTATCCCGAAGGGCTTTTCGGGAATAAAATATGCACATACAAAGAAAAGTAAACTTAATTAGTGTATATCCAAAAGCAACTTTATATCGAGAATTCGATGAAAGTATTGTTGAACAAAATGTCTATAACTGCTTTAAATTAAAACTCCCGAAGATTGAATTAGTCTCTCTCGCAGCCTTTCAATGTCGTCACGTAACGCTCCTCTCTGGAGGAACGTTGCCTGACGACAATCGTTTGAGATTCAATGGACTTCAGGAGTCAAGTAGTTGCTCAGGCTACAATTTATCTGTTGTACATGTGAAACTACGCTGACCAGCATCCGTGCAACACTCATAGGTATTTGCAACATATTTTTATTTCCAGTATTACGATCATGTACTTGAAATATACGCTTGAGCTTATCAGAGAGATAGTTGGAACTTGGCCTTTTATTCATTTAAATGTCATCTCGGCGTCTCTTAACCTTAACACACGGGAAATGTGACAGGTGGATGAGGGCTGACTGGAGCTTGGTTACTGAGTGGCCAGTTCTTAGCTGACAACACGAAGTCATCGGCAAAAACGATTTAATTTTCTCGCATGGTGTCGACGCCATCTTCTCCATTTTTTGCCTTCGCTTGATGCAGCTAAAACTGAACATAACTCAATAACAATCTTATTTTTTAGCCTCAACCCACGTTTCCAGTAACTTTCACTCGACTGTTTGACTCTCGCATGCTAAATGTTATTTTAGAGTCAGTTCAGAGTCAGTTCAGATGGGTCCTTATTCCTTTCTTCTTCCCCTACCCATAATTTCCAATTAACATCAACCCTTCCCCTTTTCTGTCACTCTTTGCTTTCTCTCCTTTATAGTAACGAAAAAATGAGCAAACTGGTTAAACTACAGTCTATCTGTTAAGCAATTTCTCTTTAACAGTGAACGGTCGCTGGTCAAATTGGCAAGCTTGGTCAGAGTGTTCAAAAACTTGTGGAAACGGAACCCAGATCCGTCTCCGGACTTGTACCAATCCCCCGCCGAAGTATGGAGGGAAATGCGTGGGGCCAAACAGTCAGACGAAATCTTGTTTCGTGAAGAGTTGCACAGGTTTGCCAAACGTTTGTGTCGTCGTTGGAATGGGTCATTCAAAACTTGGTCCAACCTCGTCCCCAGGGCTTAGTCTCGGCGGTAAAAACAGGCCCCTGGAGAGAAACCCTGGGAACGAGGTTGAATTTGGTCTATGAGCTGAGGCTTACTCCTGACTTCAAAACAGCTTGGTGCATTGAACACGAATGAGAAAATTGCTTTTAATAGTATTATCTCTAGTCTAGAGTGGTGAGGTTAAAAAGGCGTGACGCTTTAAAGTTATTTTAATTTTCATCGTGAAAACTATTAAAGAGATTTCACTTTTCGAAAAAAAGCGGATAGTACTTTCGCCAGCAGCTATTCTCGGTTTTCACATGACGTCACGACCGCCATGTTGGTGCCCCTAAACAAGGAAAAGGCAGCCATGTTGGTGCCCCGACCAAATCCTCGGGGAATTTAACTCTATTATTATGCAAACGCTTCCTTTTGTTTTCTTTGAAAAACATGGCTGTTGATCACGTGAGTGAAAACCAGCAATTCTGGTATTTGCAACATATTTTTATTTCTAGTATGACGATCATATACTTGAAATATACGCTTGAGCTTATCAGAGAGATAAGCTGAGAGTTGTCATCTCGGCGTCTCTTAACCTTAACACACAGGAAATGTGACAGGTGGATGAGGGCTGACTGGAGCTTGGTTACTGAGTGGCCAGTTCTTAGCTGACAACACGAAGTCATCGGCAAAAACGATTTAATTTTCTCGCTTGGTGTCGACGCCATCTTCTCCATTTTTTGCCTTCGCATGATGCAGCTAAAACTGAACATAACTCAATAACAATCTTATTTTTTAGCCTCAACCCACGTTTCCAGTAACTTTCACTCGACTGTTTGACTCTCGCATGCTAAATGTTATTTTAGAGTCAGTTCAGAGTCAGTTCAGATGGGTCCTTATTCCTTTCTTCTTCCCTTACCCATAATTTCCAATTAACACCAACCCTTCCCCTTTTCTGTCACTCTTTGCTTTCTCTCCTTTATAGTAACGAAAAAATGAGCAAACTGGTTAAACTACAGTCTATCTGTTAAGCAATTTCTCTTTAACAGTGAACGGTCGCTGGTCAAATTGGCAAGCTTGGTCAGAGTGTTCAAAAACTTGTGGAAACGGAACCCAGATCCGTCTCCGGACTTGTACCAATCCCCCGCCGAAGTATGGAGGGAAATGCGTGGGGCCAAACAGTCAGACGAAATCTTGTCTCGTGAAGAGTTGCACAGGTTTGCCAAACTTTTGTG
The DNA here is from genome assembly GCA_949126865.1 of Montipora capitata. Lineage (NCBI taxonomy): Eukaryota > Metazoa > Cnidaria > Anthozoa > Scleractinia > Acroporidae > Montipora > Montipora capitata. Next base: position 56,039,704 of record OX421448.1, read on the forward strand.
TCGTTGTTAGAATTTGGTCCAACCTCGTTCCCAGGGAAGTTACTCTCGGCGGCGAAAAGCCCTGGGAACGAGGTTGAATTAAGTCTATGAGCTGAGGCTTACTCCTGACTTCAAAACAGCTTGGTGCATCGAACACGAATTAGAAACTTTCTTTTAATAGTTTTACCTCTAGTCTCTAGACTGAGGTTAAAAAGGCGTGACGCTTTAAAGTTATTTTATTTTTCATCGTGGAAACTTGTAAAAAGTTTTCACTTTTCGGAAACCGGATCGCACTTTCACCAGCAGCTATTCGGGCAGTTAACAAGGTTTCTAAAGAACAGAAAATCTTTCGGACCTGGGGCTATTTTCTCGAAAATCCCGAAACCTTTCGGGCCTTTTTCGGGTATTTTTATGTCAACAAACTCCACAACCATTTTGCCTTTTGTGATCTTGAAAACACGTTCAAAGACCAGCTTATTAAAACAAGCAGAAGGCAACTGTTTCGTAAATGGCTTTTGGGTCCCGAAAAGTTATCTGGACTTTCGAGAAACAGGCCTCTGGAGAGAAGGACTTTTGATTTAGCACGCAATGAATCATGTCTGAAAAGCTTTGTGAAGAAACTCTGGAAAAACAAGTCAATCGAAATAACGCTAGACGATCGCTCCATATTCAAAGTGGAGTGAAGCTCACAAAAAGAAAATAACAACAACATAAAATTACCAAGAGAACTGCGCCAATTTGATGTCCATCTTTGCCATTAAGGATACAACATTGCATCGAAGGAAATCGGTTTATTTTTATGGAATTTTCGTGAGCTATTTTACCTAGATCCTGAGTCATACGTTGTGAAAAAAAATTAGAGGGAAGAATATGTTTCTAAAATTCAACAGGATTGTTGTACTTTTTACGCAGCAAGATCTTGGAACTGGTAGCAAATGGCGAAATTAATTAGAACCTGTAACAGAGAAAAAGAGAAACAGACAACGTCAAGGGCGAGATTCAGAACGAAATAGCAAGTTGCCTTGTGCGGGCAGCAAACATGTTAGCAATAGGAATTCCCCTTCGGGCCGCATTTTGTGTTCATCTAATGTTCAAAATTTAATTCCTAATCTCTTTTCAGTCGACGGCCGCTGGTCATTATGGTCGCTGTGGTCGGCCTGTTCAAAGACGTGCGGAAATGGAACCAAGACTCGGACACGACACTGTTCCAATCCTCCGCCACAGCACGGAGGGAAACACTGCAAGGGGCCGAGTGAACAAACGAAGAATTGCCTTAATAAATGTCCAGGTTAGTTCATAACTTATTTGAACTAAAATTGATGTGTTCAGCACAACTTTTGAAGCGTTGGTCCGTATGTTATGTTTGTGTTTATCCAAGGACTGGTAAAAGTTTAATTTCCTGAGCTCTTTTCAGTCGACGGTCGCTGGGCATTATGGACGCTGTGGTCGGCCTGTTCAAAGACGTGTGGAAATGGAACCAAAACTCGGACTCGATCCTGTTCCAATCCTCCGCCACAGTACGGAGGGAAACACTGCAAGGGGCCCAGTGAACAATCGAAAAATTGCCTTGATAAATGCCCAGGTTAGTTGATAAGGTATTTTGACTAAAAACGTTGTATTTGCAATTTTCAAGCCTTGGTCCGCATGTTGTGTTTGTTTTCATCCAAGGACTGGCAGAAGTTTAAAGGGGCCATGTCACGCAAAATGATCAGTGTAATTTCATAACACCCAAATTGCCCAAAAAGTAGAATGAAACATTGCAATAACCACTTAAAACTGTTGAACAACATAATAGAAATACAGCAAAAGGAAAGAGAAGCATGGATGGACACAAATGGACAAGATTAAACGAATAGCTTTTGGGCAATCTTGAAAAAAGTCGGTCCAACTATTTTCAAGTTTATGGTAAATCGCTTGGATAAAGGTTGTTTTTTCTCGGAATCATCTTGTTTGTGATTCAACGATAATTTTAGCAGTAAAGGAATTCCACGTTACCATTTTCGAGTTTTTAAACTCGCGATTAACTTAAGATTTCCCCTAAACACCCTAAATTAACGTGACATAACCCTCTTAATTTCCCGATCTCTTTTTAGTCGACGGTCGCTGGGCATTATGGTCGCTGTGGTCGGCCTGTTCAAAGACGTGTGGAAATGGAACCCAGACTCGGTCACGATCCTGTTCAAATCCTCCGCCTCAGCACGGAGGGAAACACTGCAAAGGGCCCAGTGAACAAACGAAAGATTGTCAGCTTAGATGTCCAAGTTAGTTGTTTGGGTTATTCAAAATAAAAGCTTAAAATATGGCGAATATCTGACCTAATATTGGTTTAAAATGGCCAAAACTGTTAACATATGACACTGAATACTGGAGTGAGCCTCAGTGTAGATCAGTGTTATCATCTCTCTTGTTGACGAAATGAAAAACTTATTGTGCCTGGCACAGAGGCCTCCACTATGTTTTTATCTAATTAGCTTCCGTAAAGACCGGACATAAATTTACTCAATTTGACGCCAACACCAATGTTTTAAAACTCTGTATTATTCAGTGGTTTTTACAAATAGTTTTATTATATAACGCGAGATTCCAGGGAGGGGTAGGTCGATCTGATCGATAGCCTCTTTCCTTTTGAGGTCATTTGTACACGCGTGAGATAATGACAAGAGGCAAATATAACTATCACTGCCACGACGTTCAATGACTCCTGTTGTTAAAAAGCTAAATCAAAGTCGTCTTGATGGTCTACGTATGAATTCCGTATTATAGTTCATAGTTTATAGTTCATACCTTTCGTTGCCCTCGGATTTTAGAGTAGCTTCTCCAGTAGTGAATTAGATAAGAGTGTTGATTTATCACTTTGCGGTCTTGCCCCAGCACAGTCACAAATGGAACTATTTTTAGATACACTTTGCGCGGGAAACAAACAAAGGGCCGCCAATTGTAACCAATCAGAAAAAGCTATGTCACGCGTGACTGCGTCTGCCAAGTTTTTTCAGGGAAATGGCAACTGATTTTCGCGGGAACGGGAAGAAATAGACTCATTTGTGACTGTGCTCGAGAGCCCATCCATGCCCCAATAACACTCTTATCAAATGCACTCGTGGTATATCCGAGTATTTACTCTCCCAACCATGATGTAGCACAGAAGAGAGACCGTAACACCGGGAACAGTTACTCCATGCCCTATGCTTTACGAATAGTGTGTGGGTTCTTTTATGTCCCACAGTAATATGAAGGGTTGTGAGACGGGGCCAAAAGTCTATCGTTCTTATCCGAGAAGACTTGAAAGTCTAACCTTTTGCGGATGTTATTACAAAGGCAGCACTTTCTCCTCAGTTGATTGTTGGTCCGGCCGGAGTTGAAATCGCGACCTCCCGCAAAGCAGCCCGGTGCTCAAGCAATTGAGCCACCAGTGCGCGTTGTTCAAGTGTGAATAGCCTCCTTTTTGTTTCTTCTACGCCTAGTCCAATATCCATCTGTCATCTAAGCCACGTTCATCCCAGCCTTTACAAAACTTCTGGATAAGCCACTATCGATATCTTATGAGCAAAAAGACACCAAACAGTTGATAAAAAAAAGGGGGAATCGTTGTTTACATTTTATCTCCATTAGCACAAAGCTATCGCTTTCTAATCAGTCAGCCAAGAATAAAGTACTGAATATTGAGACTGCATTGAACTCGATATACCCAATAATCTCTGAGCAATGATGCCTTGATTATTCGATTTTTTTACAAAGGATTATGGGATCATTAGCTCCTTTGCCAACCAAGAATTTATCGGTATTTGACGGCAAATAACTCATTCATTATCAAAGCCAAAAGGTTTAAAATTGGAGATTTAACTAAAGCCGTGTTCACACTCAACGTTGATTATGATCAACTGAATTGTTATCATACTCCATTCAATTACTCAATTATGGTTCTGTTTACATCTGCGAAAATTCAAATACAATTGGCAGGGTAACCTCGCAGTGTGAGACAAAATGGCACCGTATCGCGCGGCGCGGCTGCCACGATTATCAACACCATGCTTGAGGTGAGAAGAAAACCAAGGATAACTTCCGAGAATAGAAGAAGACAAATCCAAATCTTCTCTCTATTTAGCGATTAGATGTTTCGTCTGCTCATACCACCACGTGTTCGCCATTCTGTTCAATTACGCACTGTAATTGCTTCAAACAACCCCCTAGACGTTCTTTGAAATAATTATAATCCAATAGACCTTTTTGGCTTGTACGTTTTGTTTTTCCCAATACAGATCATGTGATAATACTCAGGAGGCTTGGTCCTTTGTTTTGTTTATTAAAAAGAGTGCATGCAGGCATATTCATGCTTGCATGCCCTCATTTTAATGAACAAAACAGAAGACCAAACCTCCTGAGTATTATCACATGATCTGTATTGGGAAAAACAAAATGTACAAGCCGAAAAGGTCTATTGAAATCACGTACTGTAATTGGTTGATGTGAACCCATTCCAAACTTAATTGGATTATAATTCGATAATAATCGAGGCCTAATGTGAACAAGGCTTAAGTTTGACCATTTTTTTAATCTTTTAAAGTAAAAAAAAAAACTTGAAAATAGCATGGTGCCTTTTGTGAGAAAACTCGTATGTTAATGAAATAAAATGTAAACAATGACGTCATCAAAGATTCCCATTTCTTTCAGTCGACGGACGCTGGGCATTATGGTCGGTTTGGTCTGCCTGTTCTGAAACGTGTGGCAACGCGGCAAGCAAGACTCGGAAGCGGACATGTTCTAATCCGCCGCCCCAGCACGGAGGAAGGCCATGCAAGGGAATCAGTGTTCAAACAAAGAGCTGTCAGCTTCCGACATGCCCTCGTGAGAAAATTTATTACTTTCTTTTTAAAATTCTTTCAAAATCTTAAAACGACCAGAGAACATTTCAGGGGTAGCGCCAGTTGTCCATGGAAAGTAGTTCGTCTTTTTCGTTTTGCATAACTAAGCTTAGTAATTGGCGAATAGTTTCTTATATTGCGCTATATTCCCAGCCCATTAGAGGCACAAACAAAACCTGTCACGACTTTCTCGCTCTCGTTTTTTCGTGCGAAGTACCAGATTCACTGTTTGCAAAGGCAGTATTTCATCGTGGTCTTAGGCCCCATAAAACACGACCTGCTATTTTATTGAACGGCTTCAAAAACATTGCACAAGAGGCGTGTCAGACACCGGTGCAAAATGTGAGAGAAAGGTGTCATACAAGAAAAACAGGCTAGCGTCTCATTACTTTTCGTTATAGAATTCTTTATCGGGTTTAACGCTCATGCACGTCACGTTTCATCAGTGTTTTGATAGACTGTAGTTTTTTTTAAAATCATTTTTGAATCAGATTTAATGATAGAATACTCGGGAAACTCGTAAACAAATCCGAGTACTCCTCCGGAGGGGTCGAACCTACGACTTTCCGATTATTAGTTCGGATGCACTACCACTGAGCTGTAGGGGATGATCGGAAAATTCCGAGTGCTACTTTACTGGAGTCGAACTTACGACGACCTTCCGATTATTAGTTCGGATGTTCCGCCACTGAGCTATAGCAGACTCGTGGGAGCTGAGCCATCAAACTCGGTTCAGCTGGCAATTGTCCCGCTATATTGTTGGGACTGAAACTGAAATTTGGATGGCCTAGTTCTCACGCAACTTCGTTCCCAGGGTCTTTGCGGTGGGGCGATTCAAAAGAGTGCGTTGTCCGCCATTTTGAATCGCCCGCTGCAAAGTCCCTAGGAACGAAGTTGGTTCTCACGAGTCTTCTATAGACGGTTTCCAATCCCGTGATGAGACGGTCACGTTGGTTTACAAAACAATTAGCAAATTATGGCTCATGTTTTGCATTATAATAGATTCATAGCTTTCTTCACTATTGTTCTGTGCACAAACATGGCTGCTGTTCTGTGCACAAACATGGCTGCTGTGACGTCAGGTGAAAACATAGACTCCAGCAAAGGAGTACACGGCTTTTTCCAAGTATCCCCAAGTCACCATTGAAAAGATACATCCTTTCATTAATATTTGCCATCGCTTTTATTACGAAACAAAACGTTATTCGATGAATAAAAGCCAACCCTTCGCTCGAAGAAAAAAAATGTGTGTGAAAATCTCATCACCGTAAGAATGACTTGTTCAGTTGAAAAGTTTCTCAATCTTTTCGTTTTAGCCTACGTAGGTTGGGGTCCCTGGAATCCGTGGTCATTATGCTCCAAAACCTGTGGAACTGGATCACAGAGCCGGAACCGAACTTGCAATGGTGGCATCCCGGGGCAGGGTCAATGTCCCGGATCAGGTGAAGAAACTCGGAACTGCAACACGCAAAGCTGTCCTGGTAAGATTTTTTTGTTTACCTTTTTGGCTCTTACACTGGTCATTTTGAGCAAAGGCAGGCCGTTTTATGGCGATATGGCTATCGCTTGTGACTCAGAATATTGGTAATATCAGTTGAATTTAATAGGCTGCTCGCAGTCCCTTCTGAGTTAGTCGAACCTGGCGCCGTTTTGGTCAGGCAATCAAGCCGAGTGGACAATGGTGATAGAATTCTTTTTTTTCGCTATATCACCATTCTCCCCTCGGCTCACTTGCGTTACCAAAACGGGCTGTTCGACTAACTCAGAAGGGACTGCGAGCAGACTACAGTTTAATAGCCCATTTCCGAGTTCTGGCCTGCCTCATCTTCAAAGCGAGTCTAAGTGCGAAGTTTTTGTCTTGAAAATTAGTTTTCATTCATATGTAAAGTAGAACTAATTACCATTACAAAAACTTCGTACTTAGACTCGCTTTGAAGAGGAGGCAGACTTGAACTCTGAAATGGCCTATTGATAAGAATAAATTGGCAACGTTTCGGGACCCCCTACCCCACGGGAAGAGCAATTTGAAGAAGGGCTTTTCAGTTTCCCAGGGGTTCATTTTACTTTTATCACTGCCCAAAGTGATTCTGCCAAATTCTCGTGTGTCGGAGTTAACGAACGGTCAAATGGAGGAAAGAACACAAAATGAATGAAAGAATGACTGCTGAACCAACCGACAAATCAATCAATGAATCAAACTGTCCATCAATCATTCATTCATTTATTCACTCGTCATTATGACAAGAAAATTAATAAGGAACAGCAAAGAGCTCGAGTAGTGAGAGATTCAAAGAGATAATCAGAGGCCAGACGGGAAGAGAATGAGGTTATGTTTCTTAAATGATTGATGCTCTCTCCAATTAAACAGTAACAAATAACTAGCAAGTTTCTTGAACTGTTAGGAATAAATTCAAGTGATGTCAAAGTTGCTGAGCGACGTTTCGATGACAATAGATTTATTTGATTTTACCTGAACCTAAACTTTAATATTTTCACACTTCTTTCATGTATATATACATCATCGAATTAGTAATTTAATTAAATGTTTCTAATTAATTAATTAATTAATCAATCTGTACGTTTAACTAACATTAACTAATTAATTAAATGTTTCTTTTACCACAGTTATAAATGGAGGATGGGGCCAGTGGAGTAATTGGAGTTCATGTAGTGTGTCGTGTGGGCCTGGAACGAGAATCAGGACTCGGCGATGCGATAGTCCACCACCGGGACCAGGAGGAAGGTGTATTGGGCTGCCTTTAGAAAACAAAGCTTGTGATGATGGACCTTGTCCAGGAAGTAAGCGTATCCCCAAGTCACCATTGAAAAGATACATCCTTTCATTAATATTTGCCATCGCTTTTATTACGAAACAAAACGTTGGTCGATGGATAAAAGCCAACCCTTCTCTCGAAGAAAAAAAATGTGTGTGAAAATCTCATCACCGTAAGAATGACTTGTTCAGTTGAAAAGTTTCTCAATCTTTTCGTTTTAACCTACGTAGGTTGGGGTCCCTGGAATCCGTGGTCATTATGCTCCAAAACCTGTGGAACTGGATCACAGAGCCGGAACCGAACTTGCAATGGTGGCATCCCTGGGCAGGGTCAATGTCCCGGATCAGGTGAAGAAACTCGGAACTGCAACACGCAAAGCTGTCCTGGTAAGATTTTTTTGTTTACCTTTTTGGCTCTTATACTGGTCATTTTGAGCAAAGGCAGGCCGTTTTATGGCGATATGGCTATCGCTTGTGACTCAGAATATTGGTAATATCAGTTGAATTTAATAGGCTGCTCGCAGTCCCTTCTGATTTAGTCGAACCCGGCGCCGTTTTGGTCAGGCAATCAAGCCGAGTGGAGAATGGTGATAGAATTCTCTTTTTTCGCTATATCACCATTCTCCCCTCGGCTCACTTGCGTTACCAAAACGGGCTGTTCGACTAACTCAGAAGGGACTGCGAGCAGACTGCAGTTTAATAGCCCATTTCCGAGTTCTGGCCTGCCTCATCTTCAAAGCGAGTCTAAGTGCGAAGTTTTTGTCTTGAAAATTAGTTTTCATTCATATGTAAAGTAGAACTAATTACCATTACAAAAACCTCGTACTTAGACTCGCTTTGAAGAGGAGGCAGACTTGAACTCTGAAATGGCCTATTGATAAGAATAAATTGACAACGTTTCGGGACCCCCTACCCCACGGGAAGAGCAATTTGGAGAAGGGCTTTTCAGTTTCCCAGGGGTTCATTTTACTTTTATCACTGCCCAAAGTGATTCTGCCAAATTCTCGTGTGTCGGAGTTAACGAACCGTCAAATGGTGGAAAGAACACAAAATGAATGAAAGAATGACTGCTGGACCAACCGACAAATCAAAAACAATGAATCAAACTGTCCATCAATCATTCATTTATTCACTTGTCATTATGACAAGAAAATTAATGAGGAACAGCAAATAGCAGTGAGAGATTCAAAGAGATAATCAGAGGCCAGACGGGAAGAGAATGAGGTTATGTTTCTTACATGATTGATGCTCTCTCCAATTAAACAGTAACAAATAACTAGCAAGTTTCTTGAACTTTCAGGAATAAATTCAAGTGATGTCAAAGTTGCTGAGCAACGTTTCGATGACAATAGATTTATTTGATTTTACCTGAACCTAAACTTTAATATTTTCACACCTCTTTCGTGTGTATACCTCATCGAATTAGTAATTTAATTAAATGTTTCTGATTAATTAATTAATTAATTAATTAATTAATCTGTACGTTTAACTAACATTAACTAATTAATTAAATGTTTCTTTTACCACAGTTATAAATGGAGGATGGGGCCAGTGGAGTAATTGGAGTTCATGTAGCGTGTCGTGTGGGCCTGGAACGAGAATCAGGACTCGGCGATGCGATAGTCCACCACCGGGACCCGGAGGAAGGTGTATTGGGCTGCCTTTAGAAAACAAAGCTTGTGATGATGGACCTTGTCCAGGAAGTAAGTGTTCCCTTATTTAAGTTTCATTTGAAGCAGCAGCGATTTTAAAAAGCCGAAAACTCCAGCAATCTTGTCTTGACGAGCATTGAAAGCGCAAGCGCAAATATGAGTGCTCTAGGCAAGAAAAAAACTGCAACTGGCTCATTAAAATCTGCTCTTCTTGATCAAACAATTAAGATCAAGGCGATATACTCCAACACCAATCCCATGGTCTGGCCACTATCTTACGCATGCGCATAGTTATATTATCCGGGCAGTAGCAGCCATGGACAGATGCTTTGCACATCCCGATGTAAATGATGTAATTCGTTTGCGATGGCGTTGAAAATAGATATATTTCAGTTCAGAATTACTCTAGGACTTTTTGTAACTTTGTGTCAGGAATCAACGACTGAACGTTACAAAAGGGATAATTATTGTTTTGTATCGTATCGTACACTTCGTCTTGTTTCTAGTAAATCTTTCGGCAACTCTTTCATTTCAACTCCCGTTCGTTTGATGCGCACATTTAGCTATTTTGCCTGCATTGATCAACTCAGTGAACAGTTGGCTTTTGTCCATTCATGTAATCTTGATTCAAACTCTTGCGTTTGCACTCAGTCGAGCTTGCGCTTTGTGCTTGTTTCTGCAGATTGCTGGAGTGACTGGAGCAATTGGAGCCAATGCACCAAAGTATGCGGTTGCGGACGGCAATTCAGAGTTCGATTCTGCAAGTGTGCGTATGGTCAGGGACATGCGCAGTGCCCGGGTTTTGGAGAGAGCTCTCAGAGTTGCAATTGCAATGCTTGCCCCAATGGACCCCCCTTTTAATTATGATAATATCGAAGGTATATATCTGCGAAACCATTTCCTTCTCCAAGCGTGCGCCTCGTTCCCCCACCCTCCCACCCTCAAAACTTTTAATGCGCCGCAATTTTTCCAAGAAAGGAATCTTGCAAAATTTAGATTTATTCAAGCCATAAAGCGGCGCTCCCGTGTTATTTATTCTCACAATAAGTTAACCTGGCTCGAGCTTGCGATCCAATCGAAAACCAGTACCATGGGGTGGACGTACATACGGTCGTAGGGTCGTACGGTGACCAAAACGCAATTTTCTCGCAAAGATGGGTTACCATATTTTCTTACCCATGGTACTCCGCGCGCGCGCCATTAAAGCACCATTTCATATCTTCAGTAGCGTAATAAATCATTAGCGCCTTGCTTACTCTTAATTTTTAGTTTTGATGGCTCATTTTTAACCGATTAAGGAGCTAAAAGATTTAATGTTGGTAACTAATATATAAGTTCAAATGGTTATTTTCAGGTTTTAAGTCAATTTTGTGTAGTACATAATACGCTGCATTTTAGAGCAAGTTTCAGTGCATGTGACTATAACATGATATTAACGATGACTTCAGGAGAGGTTCACCTTTAGTATTTTGACAATTCCCTGCAGATAAAACTCTAATGATATGGTGACGTTTATTTGTTTTATATCTTGCAGGTTAATATCACAAGTACCTAACAGTAGTCGACTTTCTTTACATCTTTCTCGTTTCCATGACACAGACCGAATTATAACAAGACGATGTGATATTTTCATTTTTGAAGTTACAGTCTTTGGTTGGCCCGATGCAATACGTGAAAAACAAGAAGTCGTTTTCCCTTAGGCCATGTTATGTTTTTAGTTTATTCTGGATTTTTCAAAGCGGACGCAAATAATAAATTTTAAATTGAATTTGTCTCGGTTTGTATTCAGACATGGGCTCATCATCCTGCGAGAAGAGCCTCTTTTAAACACTCCAGAGGGCGAGTAAGATTGATTCTGCAGAAATCGTGTCAAGTCTTTGAAGTCGCCGCAACCCAAGTTTGTGGGCCAGTTCACCAGGTCAAACCGGTTTAGGCAGCGCGCGCATCAAATTTTTACAAGGCGAAGGTCAAAATCGAGCCTTCAGCACGAAAATCAATATGGCATCTAGGAGTGCGATAGAGACTGGGTTTCAAACTGTCTCCGAGCAACGGCTTGCGCATAATCAACTTTTCACGAATTCTTTCTCCTCGAGTTAAGAAATGCTCTGCTAGCAGGGTGGGGGCCTACAAGAGGGAACGAACACCTTCTACGCAAGGTTTCCAGTTGTTTTAAATGATCATACTCTTATTGGTGATTTCCAAATTCAATTGATTACCTCCGAGATAACCGACCCGCATTCATCGATTTGATTTCGAATGTTCTTAATTTCTCATTGGAGACTCGGTGTTTTAGTGGAGCTGCCACTTGAAGGGGTTCCTAAAACACCCGCCTGGTAAGTTAGCTACGCCATGCTGATGAGATCTAGAAAGGCCGAAACAGCTGTCCATGTGTGCTAATTGACCGGGTGATCATGAAATGGTTGTGCGCATGCGTTATGTGTTAACCACACCGGGTTGGTGTTATGGTGTGTCACCTTGCTTTGTTGTATTTTTCTTTTTTGAACAACAATTCACGCCGAAAGTACCTGCGAAACACTAATTCTTGCCGCAGGATTGTTTTTCGCCTTAAACCTAAAAATAACGTAGTCTATACACCTTATTCCAAAATGACCGCGGATTTATGCGGATACAAATTGGCCCTTGTTGCCTCATTCAAGATAAAATATTCTTTTGAATTTTAAGCTTAAGAACGAGGCATCAAGGGCTTATTTGAATAAAAACAAAAGAATATTTAAATGGCGGCCATTTTGGAAAAGGTGTATTCCTCAGTTGGTGCATCATGAATATCGGTTGAAAGTCTGTACAGGCTTTGTGGTCCTTTGTGCTGGAGCTTACTTACCCAGTCTACCCAGGGTTCTTTAGCATTAAGTGACAAGGAGTGTTTCTTCCTGAATGGGGAATGCACGACCACTGCAAGGTTACTACTCAGAAAATCTTCGGAGGGAAGAGATAGTTCGAGAGAAAGGTGTCTTGCTCAAGGAAAACCACGTGACAAATCCGCCAGGCCCGGATTCATCGATAAAGCAGTACCAAAACAATGGGCCCTTTGCAGAATAATGATCACATGGTACAAAAACCGCCATACTGGAACGCAAATTGCCCATTGGGACATCTAAAACAAAGAAAATTTAGATTAACTTGCTTTGTTTTAGATGTTCCAGAGCGCAATTTGCGTTCCAGTATGGCGGTTTTGTACCATGTGACCACTGTCCTACAAAGGGCCCCTTGGCCAATCACAATAGACGAAGACAATTCATTGAGCCAGTCATGACGAATACATTTAGCCGTCACTAAGTAAGGGAAAATAAATGCTTGCAAGTCTAATTTGCCTTTCCTCTTAACATCTTCCCGTATTAACTGAAAATCTGGATCTGGAGTTTTGAGAAAACTCTCCCTGTCCAAAGCAATCGAGAAACTGCTTTTCCTCCTTCAATTGAAAGGAGGTTTAAAAATGAAAAATTGCATGTCGAGCCCTATAGCTTTCGAGAATTGTTCACGTTTTTTAAAAACGGATAATGTGCAGAAGCGAGGGCGAATCATTAGAATGCTAAACAACTCTCTAGATAACGGACATTCAGTTCTCTAGCCAGTGCAAATATTATACCGAAAAACAACGCGTTAAAGCCCTGGGTTTATATAACTTCGTAAGGGTTTTTGGGTGAGCTTATAAACGGGTGGGGGGGGGGGGGGGTGAGGGGGGTGGATTATAAGCGAAATGTTTCGGAATGTATCTGAGAAATGAATAAAAGCTAACATTCCATTACATTTACAGCTATGAGTCTTTAGCATTTAATGTTAATAATATAAATCAAGAAAAGTAGTGGTCCCAAGACAGAGCCTTGATAGAACTAACTTGAATTGTGTACACCCTTGGGGGTGGATACATTTATAATACGAATTTATATCAATTCGCCTGTTTTCCGTGAAATGGTCGTCTCGATAGCCTTAACGAAGTTCACATTTGTATTTCAATATGGTTTTCAATGTTCAGAACAATTTTATAGTTCCAATACAAGTGAATACTATTTCAAAAGCAAGGCCGAAGTCGCACCATCATGAACAAAGTTCATACTAGCATCTTAAACCGTTCAATAAGGTTTGTTTTAGGTTTATTTGAGGTGGCTCAAACCAGTTTCAACACTACAACACTTTATCACGTAACAGGAATGTTATTGTAACATGTGAAACATCAATTATTGCCGAACAAGTCATTTTTGTGACGTAACAAGTTACCATGGCGACAAGAAAGCCTTGCAAGAACACCCTATATTTTGGCTTTAGTTGCTCATATCTGAAAAACGAACTCGGTGACCCCAATTTTTTATTGCACAAAAGTGATTCGCAGGCCAAGATGAAACTCTGCAAAGTTTAAAAAAATTCTGTGAAGCGGATTCAGAGCAACCTTAAATTTTCAATTATTTAAGGTGGCTCTAAATCCGCTCCACAGAATTTTTTTTAACTTTGCAGAAAGTTTCATTTTGCATGCTGATTACATTTCAGAAATACAAAAAAATGAGGGTCACCGAGTTTGTTTTTGAGATGTAAGCAGCTAAAGTAAAAAAATGGGGTGTTTCTGCAGGGCTTTCCTGTTGTCACGGTAACTTTTTACGTCGCAAAAATGACCAAATCTTTTTCAGCCATAATTGGTGTTTGATATGGTACCCTAACGTTGCTGTTAAGTGATAAAGTGTTGTAGTGTCAATCCTTCTAATAAGAACGTTTCTTTCAAGTGTTGAAACTTGTTTGAGCCACGTT
>OX421448.1:56058721-56068721 GCA_949126865.1 Montipora capitata
TTGCCTTACTGACACAAGCCCATTGTTTTCAAAGTGTCACCACGGCCCTAATCTTTGCACAGGCTTTGTGAAACATGTGTCATCCCATTATTCTTGGTTTTCATCCACGTGACAAGACGGCTATGTTGGTGTACAAAACAACAGATCAAAGTCATTGATGATTACCGGTAGTAAATGACGAAAAACATGCGAACAGAAAAAAAGTGTAAGAATTTCCCCCCCCCCCATCCAAAAACTTTGCTACCAGTTAATGTCATATCAATTTTGTTCTTGTTTGATATTTGAGAAACTTGTTTCTGTGCAGTAGACACATAATGGGCTTCACCAATATGCCTAATGTAGATGCTGGCACATTCACCTGTCACAGATTACAATGGTAACAGGAGCAAATGTTGCTAGTGATTCAGCAATATGAATTCTTAAACTTAGACAGTTGGCTACTGCTTGGATAATAATTGCATCAGCCCATGTTCCCTCACATGACATATTGTTCAAATATTCTTGCCAAGAGTGGCCAGTATTACTTTCTATAAACTGTTCGGGGTTATGCAATAAATGGTGAATACCAAGGCTACGTACTTGATAAATTGGAGTGCCATACAGCTGATGTGATACAGCTCCAAAAAAGCAATCTCCACCACCCCCAACATCTAGTGGAATCCTGCCTAACTGAGATAATATAGTTTCTAATAAAGAGACGGAATGAAGGGGTTGTTCTGGATTACTGCTCTGATCTAATGGTCCCGGATTTGTTTCTACATCTCCACTCAATGAAATAATTCTATTAGAAATGTATGTTTTCACCTGATGGTGCTGTGAGATTTGAAAACACTGGCAACAACATATACACGAGACAAAGGAGGTGTTTTAGTTCTCTTCGCATATATATTACAAAAGCATGGCGGTCCTGGATTAGTTTCGATATCATTACCAAGTCGTATTAGTCCAGGAATATAAAATCGATAAAGATAAATCTGCGTAAGCCATAGACCGAATGCATAAATGGCGGCCAAAAAAATATTATTTTGTTTATGTGCTAATTAGACTCACTAGCCTGGTTTGCATGTACAAAATACAAAAGAAATGTTGCTTGAGAGCGAGGCTAGTGAGTCTAATTAGCGCATAAACAAAAGAATATTTTTTTGGCCGCCATTTATGCATTCGGTCTATAGGCGATTCCACTGCATCATCTTGAAACGACTGACAACTAATTTTAAGACAGGCAAATATATTGCTTCAAGATAAAACAAAAGCAGCAATGAACACCAAAATTTTCCTTTGAAGTAATCTCGATATTCTCTAGAAGTTAAATAAATTTTATGCATTCCAATGGCAACTCTATGTTGTGCTAAACTATTTCCCATTTTGAGAAACCTTACTCACCAACGCTATCACTATTCTTCAGTTTCTCGCTACAGCAAACCCAGCTCAACGAAACTCAAATTCACTGTAGTTCACTTCAATTCCAATTAAATTCACTTTCAGTTCTACAAAGCTTTATATTCAACAGATTCAACTTTGATTGACTTGGAACCTTGGAATAACTTGGAATGTGAGTTTGTCTTGGAAAGTCGAATCCACAGCGAATTGAAATTCGTTGCACGGATGATTCGACAGTGGTTTGTTGTGTATATGAGTGTTTCCTATTGATTATTTTGTCAGAAAGAACGACAGAAAACATCAACTTCTTACCTGAAAGTCGAAAACTCCTCTCCTGCCGTCGCTGAATAAAAATAGGGAGCTTACGAAACGAGGACGACGACGGCTACGACGACTTCATTTAAAAATACGAGTTCGCGTTATTTATATCACTGCGAAACTATTTCATGTCGTTTCGCGTTAAAAATGTGTAGTAACTGGTGAGGAATTAAACTGGTACGAGTGGGCTGGAAGCGTAGAGAGAGAACTGAAAATTCATCGTCATGTGCTAACGTACTCCACAAAACCTTGAATTTGGTCATTTCACGTCGTCATTTAGGAGATGACGGCAGAGAAATCTACCAAAATGTAAAACGCACGTGCAGAGCGTGCAGAACCATTGTTTTTGTTCACTAAACCTATTAGGGACCTTAAGCAAGGACGACGACGACGGCTACGACAACGTTGTCTAAAAATATTATTTCCCGTTACTGTAATAATTTTACGATTACTCCATGTCGTTCGGCTTGGAAAGTGTGAATGCGCAATCCAAGAATAAAATTGATGAGAACGGTGTGGACATTTAAAGAGAAATTTGAAAATTCGTCGTCATGTGCTCTCGTCCTCCACATGACCTCAAACTTGATCATTTCACGTCGTAGTCAAGACGAGAACGGCAAAGAAATGTATCAAAATGTGAAACGCACGTGCAGGGCGTGCAAAGCTATTGTTTTTGCCTACTGAATATGCAAATTTGTTGCGTTCTCCTAGCCGTCGTCGTCGTCCTTGCTTAAGGTCCCTATTGTTTTGTAGCGTCGTCGTTTGCCGTCGGCGTCGTCGTTTCGTAAGCTCCCTAATAATATAATGGCTGATCTACGGTGTGCTTTGTCATGTGACTTCAAACGAACATTTTCCATATCAAGACCGAGCATATCCGACTACTAAATACCTGTGACACAAGTTTATCGTGAATTCAAAAGATACTTGGAACACTGTTCTTCTACGACTTTTAAGACTTTAATTTCATAATTCGATGGAAAATTCAGAACGTCCCCTAAAAATAATGAAATAAGAGCATAGCGTAGGATTCGCACTTGGGACACGTGCGCTTAGCGCTTCCGTTCCAGAACGTTCGTACACCAATTCGGCCGTCCGAACGAAAGCCGAAATTTAACAGCCCATTGATCGAGTGAACGAGTGAGCACCTGAAGTCCCCCTCACTATACCTCATTGAGACTTCGTCATCAATGAGGTAAAAATGGCCCCACAAGTTTTGCATAATAATAGAGTCGAATTCCCAAAATACATTTTACTGCATTGTTCTTCACACCAAGATGGCCGCCGTAACGTCTGATGCAAACCATCGATTCATCCATCTTATCACAATCTTCGTGTTATTAGTCATGTGATTTTTTCTTACACTGGGCACGCGCATTGTGCCGACACGCGTAGAAATTCAAAGACTTTGTACGACAGTAAATTTCTCTAGACATTATTATAATATTTTGTTCTGGTTTCCCACGATCCTATCTATCTGCACGAATTTTGTTCTTGGCCCCTCCAGTTAGTTTAGGATTTCATTTTAGTTATGTAGTGACCATTGTAACGATTTACCGCCACACTTGTTCTGCTCGCGTTAGCTCGTGCTACCCCACTTTAGTTCAATCCGTTTTTACCGCGTAGAAATATAGTTCGTGACCGTTTAAACTCAACGGCTCGAAAACTTTTAGACATACCAAGCTTGTCAAGTTGATGCGAGTTTCTTACAATCAAGTTTATTATAGTAATAATATTTATTCATTTTTACGAGTTTTATTATCGGTATTTCCTCTTAAGAATTTTTTTCAACGCACACGATCTTTCAGTGCGTGTTAATCAATAACATAACGCGATCTGAATTTTTACAAATTTATGATTGGTTACCAAATAATTTAACTTAAATATGAGGAACTTTGTAGCAGACACATGAAATTTAAGCTAAATGTAGCGCTAATAAATTAAATTATATATAATTTGTGTGAGCAGACTGCTGAAATTATGCGTGTGTTCAGTGTGGCAAATTGAAAAAAAATTACAGTTTCACTCATTTAAATTTATTCTGTTCCATTTTTTGTTTCAGCCAGCTACGTTGCACTTGGATGTTTTAGAAAAGGCGTCCCTCCCGCATTTCCCGACCTTGTCAAAAATTTGCGCGGTAACATAGACTGGTACGACATGACGAAAACAGTTAACGCATGCGCTCAATTGGTTCATTCCCGTGGTCTTACCACTTTTGGAATCCGCTTTTATGGCGAATGTTGGAGTGGAGTGGACTCGGAGAATACGTACGATCGCCATGGATTGTCCCAGGACTGTTGGAAAGGTGTTGGAGAGGATAACACCAATTTTGTTTACAAGATAGTATTTTGAAATCACTTCCATTTTACAGAGTTGTACAACTTAAAAATAAAAATAAAAGAAGGAAGTTGCTACGTGTACGTTATACTCTCATGAGTGAATTAGATAACAGTGTTGTTATTGCATGGGCGGGCTCCCCAGCACAGTCACAAATCAGTCTATTTTTAGAATACCTGTTTCCCCAAAAATCAGTGGTCACGTCCCTGAAAAAACATGGCAGAAGTAGTCACGCGTGACAAGACTTCTTCTGATTGGCGGTCCTTTGTTTGTTTCGCGCGCAAGGTGTATCTAAAAATATATCAATTTGTGACTGTGCTAGGACAAGACCGCAAAGTGATGGATCAACACTCTTATCTAACACTCTTGATACTCTGTAGAGGCTACAAGTGTAACAACTGGCCTCCAGTGGAATAATGGCTTCAAACGTTATAAAAAGTGGCCTCAAACGAATTCAAGAACAATAGTGGAGCTTCCGCGCCATGCGAGAAGAGCACCTTACCCATAGAAATATGGTAGAACTATCGACTGCGTACTGTTCGATAACCTGAGTTTCGTGACAGGTAAACAGCGAAGCTCCGTATTATATAGACTTCGTTTTCGATGGTCCGTCCTTTCCTACGACAGTGCCCCACCACAGAGTTCCCACAGAGGCCAAAAGGTCCGAATCTCAAAAACGCTTTACCACCCAATATCCCGCAAACTTGGCCAAAGTTGGTTGGAGGTCAGGCGGAGTGAATGACATGACGTCATACTGAAACCAGTATCTCGAGGAAATGTTGTTAGAAATCCAAACAAAGTTGAGGGCCAAGGGGATGCAACATCAAGGTCACGTGGTATGATACCATCGATGACGTCATCAAAACTCGAAATAAAAACTTAAGGTAATTCCCTGGTTTTGCATTGCGCAACCCTACTGCGCATAGTTTCTTGCGTCATTGGCGCGAGGATTAGCTCGCGGACATTGATAAAATGGCGGATTTTCACTGACACGAAGCATAATCTGTCAAGGAATGGTTATTTTGTCCTGAACGAGCACGGTGACCCCCTCCTTTTAATGGTGTTATGTACTTGTAATAGGTACACGCAGGAGCCCATCTGGAGCGTGCAACTTCTACACAGCGTCTGTGAAACGGCGTTTTCACAAGTAGGTTTATTTTTAGACTAGCCGTTCCCGCGAATTAGGTCAAAAAACAAAGGCAGTTCCGGTTCTGTGACCCTATGACGTCAGCTTAATTTCTTGTAATTGGTTATCGGGCTCCTGTGGGAGTCTCATTCGCGGGAAATTCAATCTAAAAATAGATCAGTCTGTGAAAACGCCGTTACACGAACACAGTAGGCTCCGGGTCATGGGTTCCTGGTACACGGAAGACATATTTTATGGAGTAAAAAAGTTGGACAGTAGAAGTTGGTACTATTTATATGACGTGAAAACTGCATTAAGAGTGATGTGAGGTGATAATGCAGCGGTCCAATTTGCTTACTTTTTTTTGCATGATCGAGCAATTTGAAATCACTTTATTGAAAGGCTTTGGGCCGGACAAACATGTAGGCTCAAGTTTTCAGTAATATTCAGTAGCTTTTGCTATATAACTGCAATTTTTCCGGTTGATCAAGTGTTGAACGCTTCTGGCGTAATTTGGTAAAAAACACTTAGAATAAAGGGCATGCAGCGCGAAAACAAGCACGGTGACCCCATCTTTTTACTGCATTTTTAAAATGTCCTTTGCACGAATATCAATTGTGCCAAGTTTGACAGAAATCTGGATAGTACGTCATTTTCAAGGGAATTACCTTATTAAGTAAACTCGCCAGTCTTAAAGTCACTTTTCATCACAAATCAACTGAATTTTTTTTTTTTGGTGCTTCAACGACTTTGAACTACTGTGTAAACCAACGAATGACCAATGCTGCTATAGGGGAGGAAATTTATCATAACAAGGAAATATATTTTAGGTGAACTTAAAGCATCCCTTGCTTAGTTCGTCATTAACGTCTCGTCTGATCTTTAATTAATCAAAATTAATTAATATAGAAACAGTCCGCGGTAGCACTGTTTTGATTGCCGTTAATTACACAGCATTCATCGCAGGACATGTTTGAAGTAGATGGCTGATTTTGTTGTTATTTGAATGAAAAGGCCTCAATTACGAACTTCATCAAAGTTACGAAGCGTCATTCACTCTCAGTGGGAAGGTACCATACTCTGTAAACCTTAAAGGCACCTGGCCCCAGTTGTTGGAAGGGTAGATAGCGCTATCCACTGGGTAAATCACTATCCACTGGATAACTCAATTGGTTTTGCTAGTGCTTATCCGATGAATTGTGATTTATCTGGCCCGGGTTGCTCGAGGCATGGTTAGCGCTAACAATTGTTAAATACCATGGAAACCCATAGGTTTTGATACCTCTTAACCAACGGTTAGCGCTAACCAGGTTTCGAGCAACCGGCCCCTGGTGGATAGCGTTATCCAACTGGGGCCAGATGTGAAACGGTTTTTACAAAGAGTTATCTACCAGCTGGCATTTAGTCGGTAGGACTGTTTTGATTGAGTTCATTACACAGCACGGCATTCATCTGAAGATATATTTGAGGAAGCTAGCACAGTTTTTGTCATTTGAACAGGATCATCAAAGTTATGAAGGACAATTCATGCACTCCCTCTATGGGAAGGTTCCAAACTCTTTAGACAAGGTTTCTACGAAGATTTAACTACCTGAGAGTTAAAGATGTTATCTCATTTCTCGGTCTTGGCTTTATCCGCTCTTCGTTTTGTTCAGGGACTATCTCGAGAAAGAGAGTCAGATTTTGAAGCAGTCAACTTTGCCAAAGAGATAAAAGGCATGGAGCTTGTTGAAAACGTTATCAAAGTTGCCAGCTGGAACGGGTGAAGGAATCTCAGTGACTGCTTGTCTAACAAGTTCTGCCAGCACTAAAGAGCTCAACCTTTACCTGTCAGTTCAGCGATTCCGATCGATTTGCGAACTTGAAGAATTTCTCTAAAGACGACGAGTTTCTGTACCGAGGAATACAGGTAAGATAATCGCCCAATTGCACGATTTGACCTTCATTATAAACACAACTGAAAAAATATTTGGAAACGACGAGACTGAAAAATAATGGCATATTTCGTTCCAATTATTGCATTGGTTCACTGATTAAAGTTATCCATTGTCGTTCGAGGATGGAAAGGAAAGAATTGAAAAAGTTGGCCACTTTTTCCGAAAAGTTATTCTTCGCATAACGTGGCCATACTTTACCAGGATAGCTCATCGTGATAGAATTCTTTTGAAATCGCCCCCCTTGGGCTGTCAAGAATACTACAGTTCTTAGCTGTAAGTTCAACTCTCCTTCGGCGAGAGATACCATAGCAGTCGCCTTAAAAATATCAACTTTTTTCGTGGCAACCGAGTCATTGTTTGATAGAGCATCGTCCATCGGCGAATATTTTTCTTTCAGTCATGTTATCTCTTTTCTTTTTTTTGAAGTGCCCCTGTGACCAAAAAATCAATTCATATTTTTCTTTGGATTTCAAAACTATGTTAACAAAACACTCAGTGACCCACGTTTTAAGCCTTGATTTTAACTGTAATTTTTTTATTTAATGGTCCGCCATTACTAACATTATGCTCTTGAGAGAGCTGGATCGAGGAGAAAATGACGTCAAAGGCTCACTAGTTTAAGAATGCAATACGTGTGTACGCCGCAGAATTAATATGCAGCACGGGGGTTTTGGGCTTTCAGACTTTTAAACTCACGCTTTGCATATATAATAAGCTGCGTTCACACGCTGAAATCTTAAGCTAGTGAGCCTCTGACATCACTTTTCCCTGGATCCAACCGTCTGAGGTCCAATCGGTCAGTTTTGAACGTGAGTAATGGCGGACTGTGAAATCCAAAACTTACACTCAAAGTAAACGGCCTTTGGATAAAAATCAAAGCTCAAAATTTTGCCAGTCAGGTGTTAAGCAAACACACTTTCAACACCTGAAGGAAAAAAGGAAGTGGTTTTTTTGATCACGGGGCACTTTAACAGAGCGTTCGTAAAAGTGACAATTCGTATTGCGGGGAGCGGGAAGGAAGTGTGCATTCCTAACTACCACAACGAAATGGCTGCTTGCCAGTGCATCGATGGATATTTTGGAAAACCTTGCAGTTAGTAAACCTGATTCGAATTCCTAATGATTTTCCTCTAGCGTACCTTCACGAAATATCGCGTTTCTTAACCGAATCCCAGTTTTCTTCAATTTTGTCTTTCCAGACTCTCCGGCGTTACCGGTGCTCTTCTATCAAATGTCTCATTTTGAAACTTCAATTGATTCAATGGTTTAATTTCCAAGAGCAGGAAAAACTGAAGCAGACGACAGCAAATTTTGAATTCCTGCATGAAAGGTCCGCTCAATCTGCACAATAACGTCAATAACAGAAAGATAAGATATATATCACAAATGAGAATGACCATCGCAGTTAAGGAGCCTATTAAAGGGAAACTGTCACGAGAAGCGCATGCGCTAGCGTCTTGTGAAACCTTGAAAAGTGTTAGGTTAACTTTTTTCAAGTTCAATCGACAAATTCAAAATGGTGTCCACTGGGGAGGGCCATGGTGGACAAAGGAGAAACTCCGGCGAATATACGTGACTCACGCGTGAATCCATGATGGCGGCTAGAATTTTCCGTGGGCTCGAGAGCAAACAAACTCGACCATGCGCAGCTCATGACAGCGCCCCTTTAAGCAGTCTTGAAGAAGCCTGGAAAAAAATCCCTGGAAGGATACTAGATCCTAGGAACGTGACATTGCTCTGTACACTTCCCTGCCCTGAAGGTATCAGCTGCGAAGCGTTAGTCAAATCTCTCCTTATGTTACACTCAACTGAATATCGCTTTTCTGATTGGTCAAAGACGAATGAATAAATAGGTTATAGAGCGCAATACGGAAGTTGCTATGGAAACACAGTAACAGTAATTTTGTCGACTGTATCACGAATAAGAAATAGTGATCGTATGAACTTGCTCGGGTATTTCGGTATTTATGGTCACGATGTTTTGAAATTCCACAAATTGCACACGCCTACAGCTCGTGCAAATATTGGTAACTTCAATAACATCTCGCCTGTTCATAAATCCCAAAATGCACCAACGTTCATACGATTTCGTGTAATTTATACCACGTCAAGTGAGCAAATGGCTATTGCTGTAAAGTGCGTAAGATACCAAATATGAGAGGTTCAGAATGCATGAAAGAAATCGCCGAGAACTCCTTTCACGGTTGTTTGGAAAAAGAAAATAGACAAAATCTCATCTTGAAAAGGAAACACGAGGTTAACACTATAATCTTCCCTTAACAGAAATGACAAAAAATATATATTGTAGATAAATGTACATATAGAGCGATTTTCAATCGAGTGTCGAAAGTAATTAGCGAATTGCTTTGGTTTTGCATTATTTCACTCAGTGATTGGTTCAAAGTTCTCGCGCCCTTTTTTCAACCAATCAGAAGTGAAACCAAAACCAATCGTGGCTCGCGGGTGCACATTTTCTCGCGCTTTGTGTCGGCTACGAGTAATTGATTGGTTTACTGGATTGTCTCCGTCCTTTTTGATTGGACAAAGTAATTACTTTGGTTTTGGTTTTACGACACTCGAGTGAAATTCGCTCTAATAAACTATGGTAATGATAGTAGAAATATAATCATTACAATTTAAAAAATGATTCAAAACCTTATTGCAAGGGATGTAAAAGTTAGCTCCGTTTACATTTTAAGAAAAGATATCAATCTTGCTTTAAAAGGTTGAAACGATCTCGCCTCTACCATTTGCTGCGGTAGGTTATTCCATTCTTGAACAATACGTACAAAAAACCAGAAATTGTAAGAGTAACACTTCGAGGTAGAAAGAATGATTGGCCGGAGTGCGATGGCGTTCACTTAATTTTAAAAAAATCACTAAATTTCAAAATATTCAGTCGAAC
>OX421448.1:56073721-56086221 GCA_949126865.1 Montipora capitata
TCGTGCTAATAATCCTCACTATCTTCACTTTCAAGCAAAAATTCTTTTGAATTTTGTTCGTGCTAACGAGGCTAGAGAGGATGATTAGCATAAAGACAAAAAAATAATTACTTAGCCACCAATTATGAATACGGTCTGCAGATGGTTTTTAATCACGTGATGAGACGGCCATGTTGGTGCATAAAACAAAGGCAGATTATGGCTCATGTTTTGCATAATAATAGAGTCATATTCCCAAAAGACTTTTTTCTCTATTGTTCTGTGCAACAACATGGCTGCTGTGACGTCAGCTGAAAACTATCAATTCACTACTTGCACAATCCCATAATACACCTCTATTATCCCGAAAACTATTGCAGAGTCATTGTTTGCAATTTCTCCTGGGACATGAAAATGTCCTAAGAGAAGTCGAAAACAATGCCTATGCAGATTTTTTGGGGATAAGAGGTGTATTATGGGATTTGCGCAAGTAGTGAATACTCTTTATTTGCACTCCAAAATTCTACATAAGCATTGTATCCAGTTTCTCTTGGGACTTACAATGGTCCCAAGAGAAAATAAAGACAATGCTTAAGAAAAATTAAGGAGAGCACACAAAGAGTATTATGGTATTTTTGAAAATGGTCTAATCGCTCCACTGATTCCAACTCCACACACCTGAGTCCCAGTGTCCTAAAAATGATGTAAGTTCTGTGCAGGGAGAATGCCTCCTGTACTGTGGGAGCTGAGTGATTAACATAGAGGGACTGGAATAGAACAGATACAGTCGTATGAGTCAAAGTTACAATCGTATTAAAAGGCCTTGAATATTCACCGCTTAGCTGTTGCTAACTCCTATATTTTCGAAACTGGACTTTTAGAAGGAAAACGATCCGAATTAACATTACTGACTGTCAGTGTAAGGGGAAAATCTTTAATATCGTGGTCAAAAACTGCGGAGAACAATAGCCCTTTTATGATATATTAAAATTCAGTTTGAAAGAGAGGTTCTGAGGACAAAGACAAGGAAAGTGAATGATATGCAAATATTTTTCACATTCATTCCAACGTGTTTCTATTGATTTTTGGCCTACTGATGTTATCTTGAATCCATTTGACGTAGACATGTGCCGGCAAACGGCCAATTCAACTCCCCATCTCAATGCAGCACTGCACGTCTGTTGACCTCTTCATTCCAACAGTGGAAGGTAGAGAGGCTGTAAATAATTGTTAATTACGCTATCAGGTATTTTCGCAGTAGCGTAAGGGAAAATACGCTCTAACGTGGTTCACCAAATCAATCTTCGCGTTTGCCGTCACGCGAAGAGGATCATTGCGCGTGGCTGATGTGTGTCATAAATCTACGAAATCCTCTTGTAGCTCATTTCTCTCTTTCCGCAATTCCTTACGGTTAGAGTGGAGAACTGGAGCGAAATGAGCTGAAATCAGAAACCCATAAGGGTTGAAACGTGTAACGAGCGTTCACAGCTTCCGAATATTCAGTGCTAAGTACCATATTTGGAAACCCCTCGCTTCACTTAATTTCGCGCGAGAACATTTCGCGCGAGCTTGTTTCCCAGCATACAAGGGGCCGTTACACGTTTCAACCCTTATGGGTTTCTGCTGAAATCCAAAATGGTTTCATCTTGTTTGAGCAAACAGCAGATTTCAGCTCTACGTTTCCCGAAAACCAAAGCACGAGTTACGGCACAAACGAGCGATTGTTCATTAGGCCGCCATGTTGGATTCCAAGTCGGCGGGCAAGTCAAAATGGCGGCCAAACAATTCATGAAAGAGCATACTACGCATGCGTCCGCAAAAATACGATAGCTTTGCTGGTTTTTGGTGTTTCGCGCGTACCAGATCTTGGCGCTAGGCGTGATAAGTGGCAAGTCCACCACTCGTGGTCATCGAAATAAATAGCTGGCTCCCAATGGAAAGCACAAGACAAGACAAATGACGGGATTACAGACCAGATCTATGAACAGCTCCTGGTAACGCGAATTTTCTGCATAGTTATCCAACTGAGCATTCAACCGCTCGGCGTCTTTGAGATAACCATAACCTTGGTGCAACTGAAACAAAATGCATAGGACAGTTGTTTGTCAGTCGATACTTTAGTTAAGTGGAATGCCACATCCTATAGTCCATTTTACAGTTGTGTGCTTAGTTACCTGGCCTGTGAATGAAAGTGAGGCTTGAGTTGACCTTGTTTTGATAGAAACCTCACTGCTTTTGTTATGTAAATTATTACTAATTAGCATGACAACAACATCATTAACATAACAAAAGGAGGGAGGTTTGTATCATAACAAGGTCAACACCAGCCTCACTTTCATTTAAAGGCCAGGTAACTAAGCACACAACTGTAAAGCGGCCTATCATTTGATTGCACTCACGTGAGAAGACGGCCACGTTGGTGCCAAAAAAATTGAAAAAAGTGGCTCAAGTTTTGCATAAGACTTTTTTCGCTATTGTTCTTTCCACATGGCCGCCGTGACGTCAGGTGTAATCAAAGGATACTCCAGCCTCGAACCCAGGCTCTCTCTCTTAGGGAGGAGAAGAAAAAGAGCCTGGGTTCGAGGCTGAGGATACTCTCAGTCAAGAGAGACCCTGGGGACGAGGTTGACTCTCAGTAGGGGCAACAGCAACGTCCGCGGAAACGTCAGCTCAGAAAATAACTTGATGCTATCATAAGAATTTCGCGACTAGTTCACCTTGTTTACGTTGTACAAAACGGGCGGCCTACCAATTTAACTAGTAGATTGATTGCTACGAACGGAAAATTAAAGGGAGAAAATGAACGGTCCAGTTTTTCACGCTCACATTGTCCTCAAAACCTGAAATGTGGTTATTTTACGTTGTTGTTTTGTGGAGTATGTCAAAGAAATGCACTAAATCGCGTGCAGAATATCAGGGGCACCCAACGTCAATTTTTGGAAAATATCTGTTCGGAAGACGATTTGAGATCTAGAATTTTCGGAACATTTGTTGTAAAATTCCTTGCTTGCCTGCCTGTCCTAGGATTTTCGAACTTCTAAAAAATGGTATAATTGGCCATTTTTAACGGATTTTTACCCTAAAAAGGTCACCTCGAATTTTCGGGAGCCTTTTTTCTGGCTGAAATTTTCGAAAAGGTAAGTTTTAATCCCTATAATTTCCGGATCACTAGACTCCGAACAGATGAAAAATTTTTAGGGGATAAAAATATGCCTATATCTACCGTTTAAATACTAAAATACGTTTGACAATGCTATGTTTAAGTGGTTTTGAACTATATTCTCGTCTCGTATCGCAGACCACGAAGGTAAACAAGATGCTAAAGGCGCAAACATTTTCCACAAGAATGGAACGTGAAAGCGCGTGGCATCATGGGATAGCTGCGGACTCAGGTCTTCTCGGAAATGTCACGCAATGACGTGACAGTGCGAATATACCATCGCTTTGAGAACTTCGCAGCGATTTTACTCTCTTGAATGCTCGCTGACCCCTATTTTTCTTTCCGTTCTTAAAATAACGCAATCTTCTAAAAGTGCACCTCATGATCTCGAACGAGCAACGAAAATTTCGTTTCCTTATAACAGGAATCAACCTCCTCCAACATAAAGGGAACAACATTGCAGGGGATAAGGAGAAAGAATTTTATTCTTTTAAGACGAACGAAGAACGAGGAAAACTACAATAGGTTAGACCATGTTAGCCTGAACTAGGTTTTTTTGCATGTCATTTGAAACGCGTTTTATACCAAGTTCAAAAGTCAAGCAGACGTATTTAATTGTTCTTGTTTTGGAAGCGAGTTTGCAATGTTTTTCAGCAGCGAAGCTGCAAACGCGAGGTTCTCTAAGAAGCTTTGAGAGACGCTGTTTCGCTAATCGCTAGCAACTGTCGTTTGCCACGTAATGCTTGCATCACGCAATGCTATCTTACCAAGCGGTGCGGAAGGGAAGGAGACCATATAATGGACTAAGAAAAAACATTCAATCAGGAACAGTCTGTCTTTGACACAGGACTCAAGTGAGCTGAAACTAGGTGCTGCGACTCGCCAGCCGTGTTGTGAACATTTCGCTTACTAAAGCGCTGTTTTATGTACAAAATCCTTCGGTACAATACAAGAAGTTGCTGTAAAAACTAGATTTCTGCAAGAAGTCCTCTTTTTAGAAAAAAAAAACAAAATAAAAGCAACAACAGAGTTAATGATGTAAAAGGACTACCATGGAAGATTAAAAGGCTGACGTTTCAAACTCGGAAACTTGTACTCGAGTCTCCTACTGAAGTAACTAACCCAATCAACCTCTTTATAGAAAGAGTTGTTTTACCCACATCGTAGATAGGCAAAAACAGCAGTTTCCACAGAGATTACATTTGGTTTCGTTGAGGCAAATACCATCTTATGTCATATCCGGTTGTCATCGCCCAGATGAAAACCGGAAATACGCAAAGCCACAAGAGCGAAAGCCAGTGCTTCAAAGGTCATAGGAAAAGGAATGTTTTAAATGGGTTAGTGATAAGGCAAAGAAATTGCTAACTTTATATTTACAATCATTAATAATTCATGAGAGCAAAGGCCTAAAAAATGTGGCTTGCTAAGGGGGCCTTTTTGGCAGGAAACTCGACGGTATTTGTCAACTCTTGTTGCAGCTAACTCCACTTCTACATGTAGGTACACTCATAAACTTACACGGGGCCTTTTTATTTGTTAACCAATTCCCCTTCTTTACTCGACAATAGGGACCAGCTTTGGTTGTCCCCTTTGACTAATTAGGGAGCTTAAGCAACGACAACGGCGACGGCAACGAGAACGTCACAAATTTGCATATTTAGTGGGTAAAAACGATAGCTTTGCACGCCCTGCACGTACGTTTTTCACTTTTGTCCATTTCTTTGCCGTCGTCAGCAAAACAACAACGTGAAATAGCCAAGTTTATGGTTTTATGAAGAACGTCAGCACTTGACAAACAATTTTCATTTTCTCTCCGAAATTGAGTGCCGTTCCGACTGGTGTCATCTTTGAGGAATTACCATACCTTTGTCATACTAAAAACGTTGAAATAGTCACGAAGCGATTAAAATAACGCAAATTTATATTTTGAGATGACGTTCTCGTTGCCGTCGCCGTTGTCGTTGCTTAAGCTCCCTATTGCCCCCTTAGAGCGAGACTTGTAGATTTTACTCCTTCTTACACTGGACGATTTTACTCGTTAATGAGGGCCGATTCGGTGGTAAGTTATGACTTTCACGTTCGATGAAAAAAAAAGCCGAACTTCCCTGTTCAAACGTGTGGTAGGGGTTCCCTCTTGGAAGGGTGACCTCCAAGAATAAGCTAAATATTGACAGGTTCTTTAGCATTAACAGAGTGAGAGGGCATTCGACAGTTTCTAATTTCGCGAAATTTCCCTTCCCCACTCCCTCCTTGTCACGCAGGCTGCCCAATCCACACTCGTCATTATTCCAACGTGGAGGAAACCTAAGCAACGAGTTCAAAATTTTCAAATTAATTAATGAAGGTAAATTGCACATCGTAGGGAGACTTAAAAAGCTGACGTTTCCCGCGTGAAAAGTTGAAATGCCGCCCAACCGAAGCAGTCGAGCGCAATTTCAACTACCGAGTCATTCCATTTGGCAAAACATGACAGTCTGTGGCCTCTCTCTTCATCAAGGCAACACCGAGAGCCGAAAAAATCTTGAACAAAACACCTGAAACGGCAGCACTCTAATCTCCCTTTTCTGCGTTTCGCTTCATTCGACGAACAAACCTGGTAGTAATCGATCTTGTTTATGTCCAATTCTTCCTCTCGCAGGGAGAGATTCTCTCGCGAACAAAATACGTCTTCTCGAGATAACAGGACCATGATGTCGTTTCTTAAAAGAAAAAATGAAGTCTTAAGACAGCAAGAGCAATCAAAAGTTTACGAGGGAGTAAATGATTTTAGATCATACGAAATGTCACATATTCGAACTGTGGAAATTTGTGGCAAAGTAAGATGGAGTTTCTGGTTCGTGCGATTTTTTTTTAACTCCTGGAGGATGCATTTCGTTGTAGGTAATTCCGCGCCTTAAAGGCGTTGTTGCAAGAAACAACTTTCTTTGCAATTTGTCTCGCAAGCTTGTTTCTTGTGAAAGAAAAAGGGGTGTGTCACAAGAAGGGGGTGTGTCACAAAATTTTGCAAAATTCAGCGACTGGGAACTGAACACCAAATCAAGCGAAACCTGAAAATAACTGGTTAACAGATATATATGTTATTCACCAGCTGGGAGGTCCGTATAGGGAAAAACTGTGCCCGAGGTCTTGAGTACGGTTCGAGGCCGCATATATCGGGAAAAACTGTGCCCGAGGTCTTGAGTACTCCCTATACGGACCGACCCAAGCCGGTGAATAACGTATTTATTTTTTCCGCTTTTTTTCTAAAAATTAACATGGCAAACTGGTTTGCAAAAAGTCTTTCTACGTGCTCTACGTCGCACTGTCACAGTTGAAGTTAACTTATAACTGAAAAAAGCGCGCCTTTCGCAAAGCTCAGAGAAAAATGATAGATTAACGATAAAACAGAACTTCAAATATCTCTTGGTGGAATAAATAATGGTAATAGGACTGGGTGGATTCCAATTTGGTCTGCAATCATACGAGTGATTAACAAAATCGGATGACCGCGCAGCGGGAGTCAGATTTGTTTAATCACGAGTATAATTACAGACCAAATTGGACGACACGAAGTCCTGTTACCAATTAATCATAGCCATTACAATTTCCGGGAAAACAAAATTAATGCATTCCTTTTTCACTGTGTAATGTTACAAATTTGTCAATTTTGGAAAATCCCCAGTTTGGTAGGGTAAGTGGTTGTTGCTATGGTTATTGTGATAAATTCTGTGATTGGTGGATTAAGCTGAGTGCACTTAATAAGATTGGCTGATGTAAGTGTCCGATTTCAGGTATCCGATTACAGTCATTTGTCCGATTTCACTGTCTGACTTCCCCCCTACACAATAATTAGTGAAAAATAAAGTAGTTAATGCACCTATCAAATTTGAGAAAATTGAAATGGTTATGATTACAACCCTAAATTGGACTCCACTTAGTCCTATAACCATTACACTACCCTGCGAACAGTTGGTTTCTCCTACGCTTCCCTAGAGAGAAACCACTGCGAGCAACCGTTGTTTCTTTCAGTGAGCCGGGCGAGCCGCCGTCCCGCGACAAGGACGAATAAATTAAATTTGAACCGGTAAAACGTGTAAGTAAACTTGTTTTGGCGCTTGCGCGTGCGTTTAGCTAGGTAACTGCTGCGTTTGGACGAGCCTGCTGTGTAGTGATTTCCCACGAAATAAGATGAAGTGATGTCAAATACATCACGTGGGGTGTGACGTACTTCGATGGAAAATCAAACGGTTGATCGCAGTGGTTTCTCTCTCGGGAAGCGTAGGAGAAACCAACTGCTCGCAGGGTACCATTACACACAATAATTAGTGAAAAATAAAGTAGTTAATGCACCAATTAAATTTTAGAAAATAGTAATGCTTATGATTAACAGTTCTATTTTATAGCAAGCACAGAGAAATTTGCTAAACAAACTAAGCAATAATGTTTGAAAAATTCGTACAAACGGGCGAATAATGTTCTACGTATTGAATTACTTTGTCTTGTTGAAAATGAAACGAACGTTCTTAAAACAGGAGGTAAAAGTTTAGTGAAAAATACTCGAACATCTTATTCTCTGCCTTCATATCTTATTACTCTGTTCTCCGTCACGTCCGTCACAAATCAGTGCAAAACTTAGAAAACTACACAAGAAAAACTTGTTGACATTGACATTAGTCAGCAATATAGAACGAGATTAGAAAGTAAGAAAATAACGGGATGTCAACCGAATAACTGAGTTCAAAAGACTGCTCTGCAGTGTAAGTTGTTTTAAGTTCAACGGCCGCCATGTTGGTGTCCCCAAACAATGAAATGGCGGCCATGTTGGTGTCCCCATCCAATCCTCCGGGAATTGAAAGCTATTATTATGCTAACGTCTTTTTTTGTTTTCGTCGAAAAACATGGCTGTTGATCACGTGAGTGAAACCAAAGAATAAGCAGGCCTTTTATTCCACTGCTGATGTTTTTACATCTCTTTGCAACGGTTAGTAAGCGAAAACGTGCATTTTAAGAGGTAAAATCCAACGTTTCGTCGCGCCATAGCAAAAAAAATTACATACAGATTTCCCGCGAAATCATCCGGGCAACCGGTCCGGTTGGAAAAAAGCTGGTCCGGCCAAGAGCTCGTTGTTAGCCAATCATATTCACGGATTTAGGATTCCGGCTAGCTGAGATGCTTGTTGTTTGTAACTTACATTATCTTTGCTACACAGACATTATTGTTTTTGTCGCGAAGCTTTGAGTTGCGTTGTTGAAAATTAATTTCTGGGTTAACGTTAGTTACATAGCGAGAAGGGGTGAGTGATTGCTAAAACTACACAAAAATGAACTACACCTGCCGTGACACAGCCCTTGAGGAACAACAACAACTTATTCTATAATTGCTCCGTAAAATAACATAGCTCTTTGCGAATTTCAGTCTAAATTTCTTAACTTTCTTTGCGGCGCCCTTAGCTTTACCTTGAAATCCATATTCAAGGTTAATTTTGACGGTTCAAGTATTAGAGATCACAGTTAAAAGACAAGCCGCTTTATTATGATAACAAAGAGTCATATGAATATAATACTGGCAAACAGTCAAACTAAAAAAATCCCATTTTTGTTTCAAAGTTTGCACGTTCTAGACATCACGACAAACAAGAATTTCTCACGTGAATATCCAACAAGCAACGACATCGGTTAATGCTACCAGACGACTTGATAATGGCCTATGACGAGGAAGAAACGCCGGATTCCCGTGGGCTGTGAAATCCAAAATATTGACGATGTTCAATCAGTTGTAACATCAATAGATGTAAACTACTGAATCTCTAGCCACAAAGTCCTCAGTGAAAAACAAGAAAAGGAATAATGGAAAACGATAGCAAAAGCTTGAAATCAGGGAAGAGGAAGCGAGGATGTTGCAAGACGAAAACGAAGATTTCCCTGTTGGTGGTATCAGGTATATTTTTCCTCGTTCTCGGGACGGTGTGTTTCTCCAAGGCGGATGATTGGATTCAGTCTTTCATAAACTCTAAGCTTGTGATAACACCTGGCTCTGCAGTTTACCAGCAGTGGGTCTCTCCAACGGTTCCAGTTCGCATGCAGTTTTACATGTTCAACGTAGAAAACCCTTTGGAAGTGAAGACTGGAGGACGTCCATTTGTGAGCCAGAGAGGGCCTTATTGCTACAGAGTTTATCAAACAAGAAAGAACGTTACATGGAATACGAATTTCACAGTGTCTTACAACAAGTTTACCAAGTACGTTTTTAGTTCCGAATGCTCGTGTCCTTCGTGTGATCCATACAAAGACCGCATCACTCTTCCAAACATCCCGTTAGTTATCCTCTCTGAAGTTTCCAAATTGTACCCTGGGGCATCTTTTATATTCAGCATTATATTTGGGCGTTTTAAGGAAAACTTCTTCAAAGCAGTCACTGTAAACGAGATCCTCTGGGGCTATACAGATCCAGTGTTTGCGTTTTTCGCCGAGCACAGGCAAAAGTTCCATTTGTTTTTCCTGCCTGCTGTCGATCCTGTTTTTTGCTTGATGGATAACAACACAATGGACGGCATCACTACTACTTACACAGGGGTATCGCAAATCAATCGCGTCGGGCTTTGGACCATGTGGAAAGGAAAACCAAACGTGAGTTTGTGGAACTCCCCATGGGCCAACATGTTTAACGGCAGCGATGGGATGCAATTTCCCCCTCAAACACGCAAAGGAGACAAGCTTTACGCATTTTATGTCAAGTTGTGCAGATCTATGCAACTCGTTTTCGATTCTAAAAAAGGGGTTTATGGTGTAGATACAATGAGATTTACTCACGCAGCTAAGCTGTGGCAGAACACGACTGTGAATCCAGCGAATGAAGGATTTTGCCCCAACGGATGCTTTCCCACTGGTATCCTCGATGCGAGTGTTTGTAAAGACACCCCTATTAAAGTACCGGCGATAGTAGCCTCTCAACCGCATTTCTACCAAGGCGATCCGGTATTAGTGAGAAGTGTCCAAGGGTTGCGGCCAAACAAACAGGAACACGCCACGTTTTTTGATATCTCATCGCCCCTCGGACTTCCCCTTCATCTTAGCCTGCGTCTTCAGTTGAATGTTAACATAAAACCGTCTAAAGATATCCCACAAATGGCAGGAATCAACAAGGTTATTCTTCCCATTATGTACTTTAACAACACCGTTACAATTGATGCGTCAACCGCCAAGACCGTCAAGGACGTCATGATAGGCTTTCGTGCGGCGACAGGGGTCTCCACAGCACTGATGTGCATTGGAGTTCTCCAGCTTGTAGTCGCTGTTGGCTGGCTGCTAGGGAAGAAGGGGCAAACGGGAAAAGCCGAGCGAATAGAGGCTTTAAGAAGAGAAGGCATCAATGACGAAACAAAACCTTTGATTTCGAAAAATAAAGTCTTTCCTCAGCCTCGAGGCAGTTTTTAATGAATCGAGAAAGAAAATGATCGACAGCGAGTTTGTCTTACATTAGTGAAGGGCGCATTTCAACCGATAATACTAGGGGCGGATCTAGAGGGAGGGTGCCGGGGGTGCGCACCCCTCCCCCCTCCCTGAGGTGACCTGCGCCTTTTTAATACATCTGTTATTCTGCAAAAAAACAAAACAAAAACAAAAAACAAAAAACAAAAAAACGTCACCAGTCCGGCAGCTACGCCATTCCTCAATGGTGCACCCCCTAGTAAGAAAAATCCTTGATCCGCCCCTGAGTACTGATATTGAGGCAAATTAAACTTTTGTGAATAAGGCACACAAGCGATGAATTCAGGCTATGGAGTTTTGGTTTGCCAAGACGACCACACAGCAAGTTCTTTGAAGCAGTAGTCAGGGGACTAGATTAGAATTCGGTTGCATTGGGTTCCCATCCCACTCATTTTCCTTAGGTGATCCCGAATTCATTCAACCATGATTTGTCAACAGCCAACTGCTTTTTAATTAACATAAAGGAGAGTCCAAACGTGAATTGCTTGGTCTGCTTGATCGGGCGTATTCCAGAGCTTGGCTTTTTTTTTTAAAGCTCGCTTTAGAAAAATTTTCCGAGTTTTCCTATGGCAACATGGGACTTGGAGATAGTGCGCTACCACTTAACTCATGCGGAACACGAAAAAAAAAAATTATTAAAACCAACTTGCCCAGTAGGCCAGCAAATTAAAGTGTTTCCTTGCTCCCTGTTGAATATCGCTCACTCAATCGGAGTCCAATAAAAATTCTCCGACTACCATAGTTAATAAACAGTACGCTTGAATTTTAAATTAAGCCAAACTTTCAAACGCATTGCTTTTGTCTCCTTGCAGTCTTTCTTTAGAGAGGATAGACTATACGTTTGCCCCGACTACTAAGCCAAGACTTTCTTGCACATAGAGACAGTAAACTTCTATTTTCACTTGCCAAAGAGAGAAAGATTTAAAGCGAGATATTTTTGCCGAGTCTCCCTCTGCTTGTGGGAGGCGCGGTGGCCTCATGGTTAGAGTGCTCGACTCCGGATCGAGTGGTTTGGGTTCGGGTCCTGGCCGGGGACATTGTGTTGTTGCACTTTACTCTCACGGTGCCTCTCTCCACCCAGGTGTATAAATGGGTACCGGCGTAATGCTGGGGGTAACCCTGCAATGGACTAGCATCCCATCCAGGGGGGAGTGTAGATACTCCTAGTCGCTTCATGCTACGGAAACAGGAGATAAGCGCCGACCTGATGGGCCTTCTGGCTCGTAAGCAGTGACTTTTTTTACCTCCCTCTCCTTGCAACTTTGAATTCCACCACTGCTTACTCAAACCTAACAAATTGGTTGCCTTTCCCCTACGCCGCCTTACTCCCCCCCACCCCCCCCCCTCCCCATCCACTTCAGCCCTCCCTGAGACTACACCATCGTGTAAACTTTGTCTTACCTTGATATCAAGCCACAAAACACTGCATCGCCTTGTTCAGTTTTGGTAACCACAGGATACCCACCGTGCGGAGTATCAAGTAAGATATGAGTCAGCCTGTGCACCGATTCCACTTTGTGCACAACCTAAGGGACAGATACAGCTGTCAGGAGATTAAGGAGGCTCAAACCAGTTTTAACACTTTCAACAAAGTGAACTCTTTGGAAGGACTGAATCTACCATGGCAACAAAAGACCCATTCAAAAACACCCGAAATTTTGTCTTTAAGCACGTATATCTCAAAAACGAACTCGGTGAGCCCCTGGAGAGTGATTGGCAAGCTAAGATGAAACTCTCTGCAAAGTTTAAAAAAATTCTCTGGAGCAAATTCAAAGCAACCTTCACAATTAGGAAATATTAAGGTTGCTCTGAATCCGCTCCAGAGAATTTTTTAAACTTTGCAGAGAGTTTCATCTTAGAAAGCTAATCACTTTTCTGCAATTTTTAAATGTTG
>OX421448.1:56096221-56106221 GCA_949126865.1 Montipora capitata
AGAAGACAGACCACAACACCGGAAGGTGTTGCCAAGTCGGGTTTCAAAAAAACAAAACAAACCAACCACCAGCATTCCTGTATTTTAAGTTCGGTGAAATTTCGACGTTTAGTTTGACGCACTGCTAGCGTCGGTTTGCAAAATTCTCGACTTGAGTTTGCCGTGTTTTTGACGGACATTTAGATTGAGGACTTTTTGACGAAATCCCACGAAAGCAAAGTGAGTGCGCACGCCCCCACAAGCATTGAATGTTAAAGTGGTACTATGATCAAAAAATCATTTCTTTTTTTTCTTCAGATTTTGAAGGCGTGTTCGCTTAACACCTAACTGGCAAAATTTTGAGATTGAAATTTTCCAAAGGCTGTTTATTTTGAGTGTAACTTGTGGATTTCACGGTCCGCCATTACTCACGTTCAAAAGTGACCGACTGGACCTCAGGAGGGTGGATCTAGAGAAAATGACGTCATTTACTCACTAGCTTAAAATTTCAGCGTGTAAACGCAATTTATTATATATGCAAAACACGGGTTTAAAAATCTGAAAGCCCGAAACTCCCGTGCTGCATGTTAATTCAGCCGCGTACACACGCATTGAATTCTTAAACTAGTGAGTCTTTGACGTCATTTTCTCCTCGACCTCGGTCATAAATAGTTGTATCACTTTCTTGAAAAGCACGTAACTCGCATCCAAGCTATTGATAACGCACTCCTCCTCCCTCCCTCCCTTCAATGTTTCGTTTGCAGTTCTAATGTTGCGTTTAATGACAAGTTCTTGCATTGGAACCCATAAACATCAACATTGAAAGGGGAGGAGGGAAAAATTTCCGTCAGTGTTACAACATTTGTGACTGAGACTGCAGCTCTCTCAAGATTTTAAAGTTAGTAATGGCGGACCAATAAATAAGAAAATTACAGTTAAAATAAACAGGTGTCTTTTTAAAATCAGAACTTAAAACTTGGGTCAGTTAGTGTTTAGTTAAGGTGGTTCCCTAGTATTGCACTGCGCATCCTGTTCTGCGCATAACACAGCGTAGGGCACGTTCGTATTCAGGCATGGCTAAGAGTCTTTCTGGTCAAATTTCTCGGCTGAGTTATATTTTCTTTGTCTCACAAGTCTCAACGGATATTTCTAAACAAAACAATGTTTAAATTTAACCCTAAAGACTCGTAGCCATGTGTGAATATTGATATATCGAACGTGGCCAAAACCATTTCAAAATGGCGAACTTGCGTGCGGGAAAGCTCGCTAGAAAGAAGAATGGCCGTTTTCAGAGCACAGCAGTGAAGAGCAAAACGGGAATTTTTTTAGACTCTCGCAAAACGAAAAGTCGAGTGATAGCCTCGATGATGCTAAATTGTCATGTCAGTCCGAGAGTGAAAGTAAAATCGCGCTATGACCGGCTATCAGGGAGGCGTTTTGTCGAGGGGTCGAGCTTGGTTCGCTTTCTGTTTCCTCCTAAACGAGGTTGGTGACCTATCTTTTTTTTGGCATAAGTTTATTATCTTACTCCTCCTCTTTGTGCTGTAAAAAAAATTTAAAAAGTTTAAGTCAGAAAAAAAAGTTATAGGGAAAAAAGCTATTCGTAGCTACCACTCGTGGACACAAATTGGTCTCCTCGAGATCACGCACCCGAGGAATATTTGTAGTCAGTGCCTTTTTAAGACGTGTGCTTGTGCCATAAAACGAAGATTAAATTATTCCTTTTGAACAATACAATACACCTGTTTTGTTATTTCAAGAATCACGTCAAAGCTGTGCTTCCTGTTCCTGCAAAACGTTGCGTGAACCGATGGAACAAACTTGTCCTTGATAGATGAAGTCGCAATGATTAAATGAGTAACTTGAGCTTTCCCAAACGAGCTTGGTGACCTATTTTTTTAATTGCATATTTCAAGTCACCATAACGTAGGAAACAAACGAGAAAAGTTTAAAGAAAATCTTACGATAACTTCTATTACTAAGGAATCACCTTAACATAGTTTTGAAATCCAAAGAAAAAAAAGAATTGGTTTTTTGGTCGCAGTACCACTTTACGGAAATAAGGCGTATACCTGTATCCATCCTGAGTAAAGGAACACTGGAATAACTTGCAGTCGAATGCAGCGGGTAAAAACACAGAAGCTGTGCCCGTAATAATCTGAATAAAACAAAAACATAGCGGGTTTTAAAAGTAGTGCTCTATTACTCGGGATTTGCGTTGGCAGCGCGTGGCGATTGGCTTAAAATCACGCGCCTTGATATTAGCCAATCCAAGAGAAGTCAAGACTTGCTCCAAAGTGTTTTCCCGCCGTTTCAGCGTTTGCGTGTATTTAGTTTGCGTTGATTGGCTGGTGATCTGGCCAAAGTATTTTTTTAGCCACACAGAGTTGAAGCCCTATTGTGATCATACGTGCATTTCTTGAAGCCTCCGGAACTATTAGAGCCTCCAAAAATTATGCAAGTGTCACAAACTCTTGCTAAAACCTTGCGCACTCTTATCTTGAATACATATTTTAAGATCAGCTTTTTAGAACAATCTGGTCAAAGTTTTACAAAGCGCTCTTTTGTCCTTTTTAGAAACTTGCTCGAAGCCCCTCGCGATGCTATAAAGATTTCTCTAATTGCGCCTCAGACCTAATCGCTTACATCAAATGAAAAAAATATTGAAATAATAACAAGAATCGGTCAATTAGTGAAATCGTTAAATCTAAATTAAGAAATGATTTTGGCAGATACCATGATTAAAACTGGCTCAGATAATTTGGCAATGTTCTTCCATTGTTTAGACTTGATCTTGCCGATTTGGGACCGTCTGAATCTTGCGATCTAGGGACAAAAACAAGAGGTTTTTTTAATCGCATAAATAAAAACCGGCCATATTAATTATGTAGACATTATGTGAATTGCTGGCGTGCGACTGTCTGGAAAATCACGTTACAGCCTAATATGCAACTTGTGTTCTATAATGCGTGAAACGTACGATATGTCGCAAGCCAAGCCCGGCGCGTTCACATAAATAATTATTATTGGCCAAAGTGACGCAAATGGTTAGCCATGTGAAGGGCTGTAAAAAGTAGAACGGACTTCTAACGACCTCACATTCAATACGGCAACAAAATCATAGCAACTGAAAGTATTTCAAGTCACCACTCAAAATATCACGTGCTTACCTTTAGGTTAATAAAAGTAAAAACAGCTCCAAGCAGTCCACCAATGACACCAAGAATAACAGTTGGAATGAAGGCTAGAATGTTCAAACCAATACCATGACTAATCTGAAATAATAATAATAATAATAATAATAATAATAATAATAATAATAATAATAATAATGGTCAGGATATGGAACTTGTTCCCAAACAGTAGGGACCTGTAGATCGGAGGATGAGGACGACTATACGAGTACGACCCACGAGTATGAGTTTTGCGTATTGAGCATGTGCATATGTAAGGTTTGGAGGCCGACAACCGAGGCAGACATTTTTCGGAGTAGGCATGCTCAGAATGGAAAACTTGTACTCGTAGTCATCTTCGTCCTCCGATCTATCGATCCCTAGTGCAGTATCCTTGGGCACATTAAGCTCCTTTGAGCAGCCCGTAATGCCTGCCATTAGATTGTTAAAGCTACCAAGTCACCTCTGCAGGCTGTATTTAAACGCTGACCGATCCCTCCCAGTACTAGAGAAATCTATTTGTGAGAGTATTTACTCTAAGTTCTAAGTTCAGTTTTACGGCAAATTAAAATACGGAAACATACCGCTTTGCATCAATAAAGCCAACCCCCAGATGATAGAACTTGAGTATTACTTATAAACTAGCTTGTAACATGCTTATTTCCTCTTGTCAAAACACAAAATAATGTTAGTGATCAAAGTAGAGGTGATATTGGAAATTCACCGATAGTAATGATTCCTGCACTGTAACTAAACAATAATAAAAAACTATTCACTGAAGTGGAGGTAACAATGATAGCAACTTTGTTCATTCAATTCAATGAAAGGGAAGGATACATGTATCAGAGGTTATCCCTATTGAGGGTATCTGCCCGCTGCCGCGTGTAATAGACTGAGGGTTGATTTTGATGAGGAAGGAAAACCGGAGAACCTTGAGAAAAACCTTTAGAGTCAGATTGAGTTGGACTGAAACTCAGTGGCCTAAGCCAGGGTTGAGCCTGGGTCGCAGAGGTGGGCAGAGCTGTTGATAAACGCTAAGCCATCCTGACTCTCCAGGTGGCTAGCCATGGATATTTACTGAGGCACTAGTCACAGACAGTGACACTGAGGTGAATACTTGCTTTCGTTTATACTAAAACAACATTTTCGTGTGCAAATCCCACGCAAGCTGCTCGGAGGTGAATAGCAAAGGATATTAATTTTGTAGTTTGAGTGGCCAATCAGAGCATTCCTTCAATGCTATCCACTAAAGTACATACTAATCTTGAACATTTAATCCACCAAGTTGCAAAATTTATAGAGTTGTCATTCAGAGTTAAGTGTTAGCTCTCAAAGAGAATGAAATACAAACTATAGAATTTCAGCTGCTTGTGTGAAAGATAATCAAGGGGAAAGGCTTGGGTTTGTGCTGTCAGTTAAAAAGCACTTGCCTTCCACTATTAAATGTTTCTCAAGTTGCATTCTTTGTCTCAATGGGTTACCTTTGCTGGTTCTCTTCTCTGCTCTGAGAGGTTCTTCCCCATGTACTCTCATGTATTCCTTTCTCATCCAAAATCACTGTTGGATTTGATCCTTTAATTGCATGTCATTTTATTTGACTTACTTCCCAATAATGTGGGAGGCGCGGTGGCCTCATAGCTAGTGCGCTCTTTACTCCAGATCGAATGATCCGGGTTCGGGTCCTGGCCGGGGACACTGTGTTGTGTTCTTGGGCAAGGCACTTTACTCTCACGGTGCCTCTCTCCACCCAGGTGTATAAATGGGTACCAGCGAATTTAATACTGGGGGTAACCCTGCGATGGACTGGCATCCCATCCAGGGGGCAGAAAAAATACTCCTAGTAGGTTCATGCTACAGAAACCGGAGATAAGCGCCGGCCTGATGGGCCTTCTACGCTCATAGCAGACTTAACCTTTTTTACTTCCCAATAATAAATT
Organism: Montipora capitata; assembly: GCA_949126865.1. NCBI lineage: Eukaryota > Metazoa > Cnidaria > Anthozoa > Scleractinia > Acroporidae > Montipora > Montipora capitata. The sequence goes on from OX421448.1 coordinate 56,101,311, forward strand.
ATTATTAGTAGAAGAACACTTGCGTTCACCAAAACTAGAAAAACTCGCTGTCACCAGTGGACCAAAACACTAAAAACAAGAACGGCTTTATTGCATAAGAACCCAACAAGCAGCAGTCTAGGAGTTTTCCTAAAAATCACACTTGGTTACCACTTTGCTTGGTAACCTCTCCTATGATACCAGTTACCAGTCCTACAGATGATCTATCATCATTTAGTTTCTAGAAACAACAGTAGATTACCACCCATTTTGCTCATAACTTAATGGTAATTTTGTAGCCCACACCATTGTCCTAACATGAGAATAGTAATATTGTTGTAGTTGTTATTGTTGAATTTGATAACTACTTGCCTGAAATAGGATATTTGTCTCAGCTTTAAATGCGCCAAAATCACCTTGATACCTGAACCCATCAAATGCTGAATTGAACAAATCCTACAAACAATTTAACAACAGTAATATAATCAACAAGAGTGTACAGGTAGTTTATACACTGACCTATTTGGGGTTTCAATATTATCAGCAAAACCTGATGACTCCATAGACCATATTCATAAATGGCGGTGAAGAAATTATTCCGCCATTTATGAATACGGTCTATGGGCTACACAATAAAACTGAATAAATGATTTTTATATGTACGCTGGTTTCAAACAAGTCATTTGGTAAGAATACTTACTGTAGTAAATGTTGATACCATACAAGCAAAGAATGTCTGCCAAGACAGTTTCATGTTCCAAAAAGAAGACACCTCTTCCATTGAGAACAACAGACCACCCACTGGGGCCCCAAAAGCTGATGCCACACCTGCAGCCGCACCAGCAGAAATGAAGTTGCGTCTTTTGAAAGCACAAGATAAAAAATAACAGAATCAATACTATTATTTTGAAAATGAAATCACTGAATAGATTTGAAAGAAAATGTAACATCACCTTCTTAAATTATGGTATTAATGCTTTCTTTATACCTATCCTCTGTGTTCCGAAACCTCTCAAAAAATGGCAACTTGAATTTGAGGGTTTCTGATTTGAACTGACTGAGGCCTGCACCAACTAAGCTTCTGCAATGATAATGAAACGTTCCTTTAAAGAGCCACTATGATCAAAAAACTATCTTCCCATTTTCATTCAGATTTTGCTTGACACCTGACTGGCAAAGTTTCGAGCTTCCAACTTTATCCAAAGGCTGTTTGCTTTGGATGCAAGTTTGGATTTCACGGTGCACTATTACTCAACTTCAAGACTGACTGATTGGACATCAGAGGGTTAGATCGAGGATAAGATGACGTCAAAGACTGACTAACACAGGGAGGAGGAGCAGGAGGGATGCCGTAGTGGTGACAGCACTCCCCTCCCCCCCCTCCCCCCCAATGTGGCCAGGTTCGATTCCCAGAACCGGCACCACATGTGGGTTGAGTTTGTTGGTTTTCTACTCTGGTCTGAGAGGTTTTCTCCGGGTACTCTGGTTTTCCCCTCTCCTCAAAAACCAACATGATTTGATATGTATTGAATAGATTTGATTTGATTTCATTTTTGCACGACCCCACAAGCTTAAAATTGCAGGGCGTATTAAAATGCAGCTTATTATACATGCAAAACACAAGTTTAAAAGTCTGAAAGCTCAAAACTCCTGTGCTGCATATTAATTTAGGCGCATGAACACACATTGCATTTTTAAAGTAGTGAGTATTTGATATCATCTTATCCTCAATCCAGCTCTCTCAAGATTTTTAAAGTTAGCAATGGCAAACCATTCATTTCACTCAAAATAAACAATGAAGGCTTAAGACTTCGGTCAGTTAACATAAGTTTTGAAATTCAAAGAGAGCATAGAATTGATTTTTGGTCAAAGTAGCACTTAAAAAAAGGCACTTCAAACAGAAAATCAGACAATTTAAATATTAAGGCTTGAAAACAGTTGTTTATAACATACTGTACCCCAGATGAATCATGGGTCCCTCTGGACCAATGGGGAGCCCTGAACCAACAGCACAAACACAGGAAAAGAACTTGACGATCATGGTCCTGAAGTTAAAAATGTGTCGCACCACTGTTCCATTCAAGAAACCAATTAACTCAGGAATTCCTGATCCTCCTGCAGAAGGGCGGTAGTACTGAGAAAAGTGAAGGTACCGCACGTTACAGATTAATATTCAGGATAATCAAATTTCACAGTGCAGCACTGAACTGTGCAAAGCGGATGGTTGGCTGAAGAGCAAGTAAGAAGCACATGATTGGTAGCTTCTTGCATTCTCAGACATAAGCTTAGGATGGAAAACTGTCAGCTCCTGATGGCACTTGGTACTTTTTTAAGGATTTTAGCAAGAATTATTAACCCATTGATCCCTGAGAGTCAGACTTTAATAATAGCTTTTACTGGGTCTAACGCCAGACGATTTTACTCATCAATGGACGGCCTTCTAGGGCGTTTGAGGTGTGAATGAGTTAATTAGTTGAACTAGAAATTATTGTGCACGTACACAAATACAAACTAAGTGCATTTGTATTAGTTTGTCTGAAGGTTTTATGAATGGATATCAGCAACAAGAGAGTGTTTAACTTTTGTGAGAAACTTTCCAAAAATAAAATAAAATATTAATGAGGGTCAGCCAATGGAAATGCAATATTATGGTCACATGACTACCTTTGTTAATTCTGATACAGTTCAAATCTTAGCCTATTTATTATTTATAACCATTCCATAAATCAAGCTACAAAATCATCCTTTCATTTTTTCCACAATTCAGGCATACTATTCACACGGGATCTGTCTGCAAGCCATGCCTCACATGGGTTTGTCCCATTAATTTTGCAACTGCCCCATTGGGTGTATTTTTTTAAAAGTTTTTCTTTCCTTTCCTATTGTCTTTATATATACTGTAGATATATCTTTTCCTTGTTAATTAATTAATTCACAAGCTATAAGAGTTGTTAATGTCACTGTTCCTTGGTATCAACATAGTTAGCTTTTAACGCATAACGTAAGGCGCAATAGAAAGAGACAACAGACGTATTGGCGTTTTTTGAGGGGAACACTGCCTTGCGACTGGTTAGCCTATGCGACTTCCGGATTGCGTAATATAGAACAACCTCACTTATCTCCCCAGCACTACGAGCTGATTGGTAAACAGCACGTGCTGGATCGGACAAGAGTATTGGTAGCGAGCAATGTACAAAGGCAAACGAGCCAACAAGCTTGGGGGAAGTCGCTGCGCAGACTTAACCGCACCTCGCAGGAGTGACCCAATTTTAATGAAGGCAAGGCGATAAACCCAACCCATCTCCAAAGGGAGGGAGGGAGGGGAAAAAACTTTAACAAATGCCAACAGCTAGTTAGTTTACTATAGAAGACAAACTGCCAAGTGAACCTTGGACGGCTAACTGAGGCTTTTATAGCTAGACTCTGTCTATTAAAGTAGCCAGTTGTACAGCTTCTTCTATGAGCAGGTAGGTATTACACGTGCTCTTTAACAGTTATGAATGAGGCCTTAACAGATTTGGCCAATGCAGGTGTACGTTATAAACTGATATCTAGGAACAAAGTCACTATGTCCTCATTTTATTTACAACAAAACCATTGATTTTATGACCTTGAACGACCGACTACAAAGAACACGAAGATAACTAACGCGACATGAATAGCCCCTTTTAGTATGGTCACGTTCCATTAACCGTATTTTACTGATGGGGCAGTAAAATCTCATTTAATCACAGTAAAGCTGAGAAGAGAAAAAAAAATTCAAAGCCTGCCATTGCATCTCCCATTTATAGCTTGACTGGTTCTTGGAACATGTCTGTTTGTATGAACTGTTAATAAATCAAATATTAAGAAATACTTGCCACAACTGGAACTGAACTTGCAAGGACGAACAGTACACTGTATCCTATCACCCAGACCCAGGCTAATGCAAAATCACGATCCTACAAAAATAATAATTATTTTGAAAACACAAATGTAATGCATGTGCATGCCAGACCAACAGAAAAGACCTCAAAACAGACTAGTGTCAACCCATGTGTGAAACGTTTTCACAAAAACAGTACCTCAATGAATTCAGAAGCTTTATCCCATTTGATCCTGGGGAAGGAAATGTAACCAGTCATATTCATGTCATTCGCAATAATAATATTATGCACCTATCAGTGTTAAGCCCGAGGGAGGGGGGATCGGGCTAACAATGAGAGTTTGATAATGAGGTCTGTCCCCAGGGTAGGGATTTTGATTGTACGTGATGTCCCCAGGGTAATGATTTTGATGATTTTGATCATCTTCACTTGCCGCCGGGTGGGGATTTTGACCAATTACTTTGCCACAGGGGTGGGGAATTTGAATTTTTTTAAATGAAAATGTCAATATCCCCACCCCATGCCCAACCCCCCTTCCTCTCAGGCATAACATTGATAGGTGCATAATTATTGAAAGAGATTACATGAAAGCACAATCTTAGACCCACACGATTAATAAAACCAATGCTTAATATAAATGCTGTTTCAGTGTAGACTGTGACATTAGACAGGTATGAGAGAATTTACATGACACCACTATAGGCGAATTCCACTTCATGCTTCATGGGGCATTCACCTTGGACTGCACTTGCAAGACTGTTGCAAAATCGGATATCATGGGAAAACTGTAGGTAGGTTTGCTCTTAGATATTTGTATAATTTAATCCAGCAGCTGCAATGCAATATGCCAGTCTGATTGCATATTGGACTGAGTTTTTAAATACAGCACCTTAAAGGGGCTGTGTCAAGTGATCAGAGATTCTAATATTTACCCCCATTTTGATATAAAATACTTGTCGCAGCTTTCCATCCATTTCATGTGAGGCAACAGTATGCAGAAAATAATCTCATTGCATTGCAATTTTGGCTTTTCACTCTTGTTGTGGCAGATACATTTACAGTAAGA